>BPLR01019743.1:0-52294 GCA_021605095.1 Caerostris extrusa | reverse complement strand
CTATTAATCATTGATTGGTAATTAATGTTAATTGATGTAGGCCTATACAGTCACTAGATAGATTCTTTAAGTAGCTTTTGTTGATCCAGTATTTTTATACAATAATTTAACTTCTGAGTTGCATACAGAAATGGTACTCTCTTGTAGCGGCAGCGGAGTGGAATATAAGTTCATGTGCTTTAAAGCAGTCACGTTGCCCTATTCTGCATTTATTTCTTATTGGTGAATGCATTACATTGGTGAAAATTATTTGGTGGTTTTATGTATTGAATTCTTTTAATAGAATATATTATTAGCTTTGGGAATATATGTAATCTAATGAATTTTAAAACAAAACTTGCATATAAGTGATTACCACAACATTGAGTGGTAACTCCATAGCCTGACGTGGTGATTTCAGGCGTGAAACAGCGAAGCACACGCAATAATTTGAGAGCATCATTAGAAAGCTGGTGGAATCATGGTATCGATGGTCATCATTTTGAAAGGTTTACTAAGCAGCACTTTTTAACTGGTGCAAACGAAGACTGAAATAAACAGATTCCCCGTGATCTCCGCGTCAAGATTTTTATGAAGGAAATTGACATTAACTTCATGCTGACGAAGCATCACCTTCATGTTAATCTCCATCCTTATTGGTCAACTATCTTGAAGGCAGAAAGAATGCAGCCGGTGAAGTTACCCATGTATTCTTTAGATTTAAATCTTGTAGGACATGTGTTGGATCCCTAGAGGCCGAAATGAATCATTTCCACTTAATACCTTTAAGATGCTAACCATCGTGCATTCGCTGTTGGACAATCTTGGATAATACACTCGCTCGCATTAGCTCTTGGGCAGTCTAATTAAAAAAAAAAAAAAAAAAAAAAAAAAACCGAATCGTCGAAATAAAGCAAATCTTGCATTTGGTCAGGGGGCAGTACGTTCCGTATATAAATTTTACCTTCAATCTGTAAAAAGTTGAAAGCACATTTTTTCCTGTGCTTTAGAATATTTAAAATAATATGTTCTTATATAAATTTACTTCTATTATATTCTACCCCATTTCGCATATTATCTAAATTTATATTTTTGCACAAGTGAGTAATTCTGAATTTAGGAGTAATGTCAAACTTGATAAAAATTAAGAGCGTGTGCAAGTTGCCTGTTAATTAAAATTCCTTAATTGTTCCTTTAATTTTTCTGTCAGTGTAATTGTATCTATGTTACATCCGATATTATACAACTCTAACTGAAACAAAGTTGTACTATAAAATATCGATAAATCTTTGATTAATAACTATTATTTTATGCACTAATTTTGCCGTTAAAATGCGAGTAGCTTAATTTTTCTGTTTTATAAATATCAATTTATGTGAAATTTCGAAATGTTAATTATAAAATGTATCATGCATTAAATATGTAATTTATAACTACCTTACTACCTAATCTAAACTTTTTTAAACAAACCATGTCAGTTGAAAAATTGTAAAAACACACACAAAAATTTTAATAATATTTTTATTGTCTGTAAATTAATAGTTTTTTATTAATAATTTTTAACAAAGCAACAATATGAATTTTTAATTTTACTGGTTGATCAATATTTCTCTTCACTGAAACAAAGATTATAAATTTTTGCATTTCTTATTTTTTTTAAGGCCACTTATTTAAGGTTTTATAATTTTCAAATATCAGCTAATGAAAACATAGTAAAACATCATTATACAGTTGATTCTAAAGATATTTATGAAAATTGTCGAAATGAATAAATGAATAAATAAAAAAAAAAAAAGAAAAAAAATGCATAAATAAAAAATTAAAAGCAATAAAAAAATTTAAAGAATTTTAAATAAGCACTTTATTTATTCATGCTAATTCTAGTTTATAAATATAAAGAATTGTGGTTTTAATTTCTTTGAATCAAAGAATTTTTTATATGATGAGCAGCATTCATGTTATCAATAGATCGTATTTCATTCAGACTCCTTTTCTCTTTAAAATAATCAAACTATAGTTTTATAAATTATTTTGCAAATGAGAAAAATGATACCACCGCACTTTGAATGGGTGGCGATTTTCGCTCTGGCTAAAGTCATTTGAACCTCTGGTTTCTTTGAATCAAAGTAAAATGCATAATAAAAGTAAAAATTTCTAAACATTTAATAAATGTAATTAAATGTATAAACCTGTTTAATGCTTATTAAAATTATAAAGAATTGAAACAAAATACAGATTTCAACAAAAAAGTAATTATATCAAATTTAAAAAATCATAGATCTTTTTTTTAAGTTACATCCAAAATTTTTTCACTTATTTAAAAAAATGTAATAAATTTTTAATTTTTCGTATCGTCTAAAATTGCCGATTCGAATTCAAAGCAAAAAGATAAAAAAAAATGAAACTAATTTACTTGTTTCAAGCTTATTCAGAATATAAAAGTGTAAAAATAAATTTAACAAAATTACAATTTAATTTATTTAGAATTTTATAAAATTACATCTGGATTTTTACACTTTCATCATTTTCTTAAAAAAACAAAATAAAAATTTTTTTTATATTTTTTTCCTGGAAACCTTGTTTATTCAGAGCACAAATTAAAATAAATTTTTTTAAAAGGTAACTTATTTCCATTAGTAATTTCTAAACTTTTTAAAATTGTATTCAATTTATAAATAATTTGATTAAATAGAAATTGTATGAAGGAAAAAAATCTTAAAATTAACCCCAATTTTTTTCATGCGAAATTGCAGCCAGACTCGGTAGATTTATTTTTAAAAAATGAAAATATTCCTATTCCTTATTTCTCGGAATTCCTGCTCCAAATCCGAAGCAAAGAACATTCAAATCGAAATAGTGGAAGAAGGGCTAACAATTTTCCAAATGCAGGTCATTATTTATATAAAAGTTATTGGAGGCTATAGTTACTGCTTTGACATCCATCTTAAAAGTGACGTATTTTAACGTTTATTCTATCTCAAATGAGTCTGAATTATTTATTCATGCTCAGATTGGATCAGAAATTCATGATATACATTTCTTTATTCATTACTGTTTTTCTTTTCGAGCTCACAGACATAGATTTTGAGACAAAGAAAAACTACCGCATGTACTCATTCAAGTTTTTTGAAGGAAGTGGAATATTATTTCCAATACAAACGTAAATAAAATTATGCTAATATTTAAATATTTTTTTTAAAAATAATCTCTTTATGGGTGATTCATTTTATTCGTATATTTTCTGAGTGCTGAAATTGTGATTCAAAGATTGATAACCGGAAATAGTTATTGAATCTAACCGGTTTTAGAAATTTTCTCCTTTTATTTTTATTATAAAAACTAAACTAAATAGTTTTTCTTATTATCTGAATTTTTTTTTTTTTTAATTTTTAATTTTTTTAATGAGTAAATATTTTTTTCTCAGAAATTAATAATGTTTAACGTGTGGTTTTATTTATGTTTTTATATATATTAGGTATGGGTGCTAATATAAAACTTTCTATTTAGAAAAATAAATAGAAATTTATCATGCTGTTATACATAATAAATAATAAATAAAAATAATAATGTTGTATTAATTATAAAAAATGATAAATAAACATTTTTATAGAATGATAATCTTATAGAAAATTTGCGAAGGTTTTATTCATCTTAAACATTTATTATTTATGAAATTTTAATCTTATGTTCCTTTACATAAATAATTAATTCTTAAAGTTAATTTAGTTTTTTACGTGCATATTAATTTTACTTTCTCTCTATAAAAAATAGCATTAAAATATATAAAAATAAAAAAACATTCGCATGAAATTGAAATTCTAAAAACAAAATAAGAGATGAAATTTTAATCGCAGTATTGTTTTAAAAGGATTTTTATGTGAAAAGAGGCGTTGTGTATTTATGAAAAGCACGCAAAAATAAAATGTCAAAAAAATTAATAAACTAATATTAAAAAAATCCATACTTGAAAAGATTGTTTGTATCGTACAAAAAATTTGCCATAATTTATTTTATTAAAATTTATTTTCATTATATTTACTATAAAAATCTAAAGTTATTTTTTTGTGTTTTTAATGCAATTTTTATTATTTTTGTTATTATAAAAAACTCGTGTTAATCGAAATATTATCAAAATAATTTTATAATCATTTTATATTTGTCGATTAAAGTTATAGGAAACTTGTTATACCTTCAACATTATTTTTAAATGAATGTAAAAAATTCTTAAATTTTGTTAAATACAATTAAATTATTAATTTATTGCAATTTAATAGAAGCGGAAAATTTATTTACATGAATGTGTTAATTATTTCAATATGAAAGGTACATTTAAATTACTAAATTAAATAATGCTTTTATACAAAGATTAATATTTTTCAAAAGTTTTATAAAGATACTATGGTAATGTTTTCAAATTGAGAAATTATTTTATTACAATGAATTGTCGATAAATATTCATGTTTTAGCTAAATAATTAAATATGTCTAAATCATTTACATTTATTTGGAAGTTATTTCTAGTGCATAAAAAATTTCAAAATTTTTTTCAAAATTTATTTACATAAGGATGTTGATTATCTAAATATGGTATTTAAAATATAAAAAGTTATTCAGGAATAATTATCATGATTCCTTTAAAAAGTACTATAAAGTTAAAAAAAGTTAATAGTTAATATATAGCTGATAAAGTGAATATATTTTTCGAGAAAACTTTCAAAACATCTGCATCTATTACTCTACTAAATTTATTTTCTTCCGTTACACAAGAAAAAACTTTTGTTACATAAAACAGTCATTTTTGATTATGGTTGCAACATTAAAATGCGGAAATTAAACCAGGATTTACTACCAGTAATCCAAAAATTCCCTATTTAAAGAAACTTATTTCAAGACATTGCTTGTATATTTTCAAATACTATAAATATTTAACGTATTCAAAGAACGCTCTTCTAATATTTAATTACAAAGATTTTCCCTAAATATTAAAATGTCTCAGAAATACATACATAAATTCAGACATAATTAACTGGTACTTTTAATAAAATATTATTTAAAAGATCTTTTCAAGACACTGTCGTAATATCTTTAAATAAGATAAAATATGAATTTATTAAAAAAAAAAAAAGGACTGGATGAAAAATTATTTTTGTCTTTTTTTGACAAAGCATTAAGCATTGAAGTACAAAAAAATACAGGATTTAATAATCTGGAACTGCTTCAACAGTTCCAGATTATTTAAACATTTTCAAGAAAACACCTTTTTTTCTCTTTAAAGCTTATTTGCTTCTATTACACAAAATCGGCCTTTCATTATATCGATAAGCCATTTTTTTTAAATTTGAAAATAACCTAAAAAAATGTATATAAAATTTCAGGATTTATCGCTAATACTTCAAAAATTAATATTTCGAAAAACATTTGCAAGACAATATCGTATTTTTTCTCAACTAAGCTTATTTCCTTTATTTACATAAAAACAGTTCTGTCTTATACAGAACAGCCATTTTTGGTCTGAAATTGGAAGTGCCAGGAAAATATAGGATGCAGGATTTAATAAAAGAAATTTAAAAGTTCCGAATTATTTTTAGAAAAACATTTTGAAAACAGCACTGTTTATTTCACCACAAGCTTATTTGTTTCATTTACACAAAAAATCAACCAGCCATTTTTGATCTCAATACGAAAATAACACTAAAAATAGATAAAAAAAACTTAGGATTTACTTTCGGTACTTCGAAAATTAATATTATTTCCAAAACAGTTTCAAAGGCACTGCTGTATTTTTCCCAAACTAAGTTGTTTATTTGCTTCCTTTACTTAAAAAAGGTCTTCCTAACATAGTGCAGCCATTTTTGGTCTCAAATTGGAAGTGCCAGGAAAATAAAGGATACAGGATTTAATACCAGAAATTTAATAGCTCCAAATTATTTCAAAAAACATTTTCAAGACAGCACTGTTTATTTTTCCAAAATCTAATTTGTTTCTTTTACACAAAATCAGCCTTTTATTATATCGTGCAACCATTTTTTATCTCAAAAAATAACATTAAAGTATAGATAAAAAAAATTTAGTATTTACTTTCGATATTTCAAAAATTAGTATTATTTCCTAAACAGTTTCAATCCTAAACAGTTCTTTCCTCAACAGTCCACTATATTTTTCCTAAACTAAGTTTATTTGCTTCATTTACACAAAAACAGCTTTTCCTTGTATAGAACAGCCATTTTTGGTCTCATTATGGAAATGCCAGGAAATTATAGGACACAGGATTTAATGCCAGATGTTTAAAAGTTCTATTTAATTTCAAAAACGTTTTCAAGAGAGCACTGTTTATTTAATCCACTAAGCCTATTTGCTTCTTTTGCACAAAAACTGCCCTTCCTTCCATCGAGCAGCCATTTGTTGTTCTGCAAGAAGCTTATAAATTGCCTCCCAGCTAAGCATGTTTCTTAATTAGCAGCTGGGCACAATTACGTTTATTCCTTAGGTTCACTTACTAATGAAGGAAATGATCGTGTAGTCTTAATTAGTTTAAAATGATTTATGTAGCACGTCAGTGTGTCTTCAGAGTTTACGTTAATAGATATTTGTATTTGTGAACTTGAACCGCTGCTCGTTTGATGAAAACCAGAACCCTATTAAAAGGAAACAGACCTTTTGGAAGTATTGAAAATGGACGTGTTTAAATTTATAATTACCTCAAAAAATTAGATTAACAGCTACTTAAATATTTTTTTTTAAAAAATGACATAACATGTGATAAATTTCAAAATTTAATTATTGTACTGTATTAGTAAAAAAAAAAAAAATTATTTAAGTATATCTTGATAAATGTTAATTTAGGACAAATTATGAATATAATTAATCAAAAAATTAATTTTCAGTTAATTACTTTTCTTTTTTTCTTTCATTGAATAGGATGGCGGCCTGATGGCTAATTGGCTAGCTCTCTGGCGTTTGGTACCATAGGTTTCAGGTTCGAATCCTGGCGTTGGCATGAATTATTGTTAGTGGTTCGGAATACACGTTAAACTGGTCCCGATATAATTAGGTCCAAAATGACCGAGGTCCCGATATAATTAGCCCAAAGTGTGCACAAAATGACCGAGGTCCCGATATAATTAGCCCAAAGTGTGCACAAAATGACCGAGGTCCCGATATAATTAGCAAATTGTTGCCAAAATGACCGTATTTGTATAGGATAACTTCTCAGAAATAAAATCTGAAAAACTATCAGACAAACTGGAGACAATCAGTGGTGAAGCTTTTGAAAATACTTAAAACGATCTCAAAACCTAACAGTTTTTATGCACTCTATTATTGCATAAGATTAAATATTGTAATTTGTTTTAATAAAGCATTTTTAATTCATTCAATATTATCAATATAACATGATTTTCATTAATAATATGTTTGAATTCATCAGATTTCATTTAATTAGTCCATTCAGCGAGACGAAGAGCTGTGCTGTTCTAACTCAGAGAGGATTCATTGGTGCTATGAAATTCAGGTGAATTACTCCCGCTAAGATTCTCAGCAGTTTTCAGTACATTTTTTTGCAACTTCGAATAGCAAGGTTCTGTTCGTGCGTGTCCAATGTCTTATAAGATACGAAGTAGAATAAATGCTGTTAGTTATTAATTCGTATTAAAATATTGCTTATTACGTGTAAATATTATGTGATTATTGCTTATTACGAGAAATAATGCTTGCACAAAAAACGTGTCTCATGATATAATGCGATACCACCTCTTTAAAGAGTGTATAATATAACATTGTTTATTTACATATTTTGATTGAAAAAGGCTTACAACATTTATTCAAGAGCATTGAATGAATTGATCAAATCAATTACAAATAAAATTGATGCCATTGTAGTTGGGTAAATTTGAATTAAGGTCATTCACCTCGAGAGTAAAAGGTTTTTAGCAGCTTCAACTTTTTCAGGGTTTATCCCGAGGCGTGCTACACTGCACCTATAATGTTCCACTGCACTTCTGATCGTTCCGTCCAAAAGGTTTGTAACCACTTTCTCTCGAGCACAATAAAAGAACAGTGTGTTCTATAGATTTATCGAATCCATCTAGTCCTGACAGAGATTTGGAAACTTTTGGTTCGGCATCACTTGTCCAGTTTCGAACCTGTTTGGTAACCTAACTCGCTCTCCATCAGATCACTTCTGGCTAAATTCCAAATTTACTGCACAAACACTGCTTGAAATAGCATGATAATTAATGTTATTTACAAAGAAAATGCAGCCTATTTTCGACTAACTTTGATGGTTAATTCACTATTGAGCATTTACCATCTTGATGAATGACATGTGCATTCAATGGATTTTACAGGAAAATAGAGCATATTTCCAACATTAACTTTGTTCAATCTGCAAAGCGGACTAATGGCCAATTGGCTAGCGCTGTGGTCTTTGCTACCCCATGCTTCAGGTTCGAATCCTGGCGGTGCCGTGGATGTTTGCGAGTGGTTCAGAATCCACATTAAACTATAGGACCCTGTCTCATTAGCCTAAAATGTGCATAAAATGCCCGTAGAGCGACAAACCAAAACCAAACTTGAATCTGCAAAACTAACTGAACAACTCTAAATGTTGCAAACATTGTTTTCGTGGTTAAAAACCTTATTTTAAATAAGTGATTTAAAAAGATGGCATTGTGTAATACATTTTGCGTTAAACTCGCATGCTTAGTTCAGTGTCGAACATTTACCATCTTAATTAATTTCGCATCCAGCGGTTTACAACCAATAGTAGGCAGAATGCAATAATTCTCCTCGTAGTTTGCCTTAATTGGTCCGATATGAAGATCTTGATTAGCATGGTACACTGCTAATGTGCCAGATGACAGAAGATCGCTCAGTTACTGGTAGATAATGGCTCACCGAGAGGAGGAAATCGTAATTAACACGCAAGCTCAGGAGGGCACGCGACTGTTTTACTCGCCATATAACATAGTCGCAATGGATGGCCAGCTTATAGTACATCTCATAGAACACTTTGAACAGGAATTTTGAACTTATAAATACGGTGGACATCTAAAATACAATAGGCAATTTGATAGAAAAGCAAAAATAGTTAACATTCATGAGTGCTATTTTATCTATAAATTCCATTAACTTTATTTATCAACCATAATTTTTGCTCCTATTCCTGGTTGATTACATTTCCAAATACATTTAAAAAAAGAATTTTTAGTTTATTAGTACAAAGGAAACATAATAACAAATATTAAGAAAAGGAAGATGTTTTATTTGAAAGTGTTTCTAAGATATTAAAACCTTTCATTTTCCTTTTGTGCACATTGTCTCTTACGTCTGATCGAATTTTTATATATATATATATATATATATATATATAATATCTTAATAAGGAAATAATAATTTTAATAAATATATCTAAAATTGAACTTATATTGCATGAATTGTACAATATATTTATCAATACATGTACTTATATTTTCAGATACCTTTTTAATGCTTATTGTTTTGCCTTATCCATTTCGAAATATTCTATTAAAATTTTAAATTCATATATTATAAAAGAGGAATTTAATAATAATTTCCCAATATTAAATTTCAGAGGTTACTAATGTATTTTCAAATATAGGAGGAATTTATTGTAATTTCCCAATTTTATAATAATTTCTCAATATTCTTTATTGAGAAATAAAAAAATCCTTAATTCGAATCGTAAATAACAATTACTATTAGGAAATTCTATCATTTAAGTAATTAGATACCTATATATAAATTTTTTTAATTATTTTATTTTTTTAAATTATTTTCATTAATTTCTTTAGCTCGCCCAAAATTTAATCCATTATATTATAAATATTACTGATATCAAAATATATAGTGAAATTTAAAATATAAATTTAGTTTTGAAACTTTAAAAATGAATTTTCTTTTTACTTTAAAATTTTTCACAGTTAGAAAATGTCGAAAAGTAACAGCAATATTATTTTGGCAATAGTCATTTTTTTTTTTTGCTGATTCGACTCATTCATTTTTTACTCATTCGACTCATTCATTTTTTACTCATTTGACTCATTCAATTTTTACTCATTCGACTCATTCATTTTTTACTCATTCTATTCATTCTTATTTCTTACTCATTCGATGCAAAGCCTTCATTTCAAAAAAATTCTGCGCCATGTCCATCAAATCTGTGGGTTGGAAGGATTGCAGAATAATAATAGAAAAAATCAATGAATCTTAGTGGATTAAATGCTTTGGTTTTCAGTTCCCATATTTATTTCTTATATATTAATAATAATTCATAAGTAATGTGCCAACATCTCAGGTGCCACATAAGCGGATACTGACTTGAAATTATAAAAACAATGAAAAAATAACATTGTTTGCTAATATAATATTTATACAATGCAGTGTAGCAGGCCCTTTATTGTGCTCTCTTAGCAACGCTGAATCTGCTATTTATCCTTTTGTCGACTCAGGAATGTTCCAAAGTCAAAATCATTTAAACAATTAGCATTTAAAAACAATTAAATTAATTCAATTCAATTTAATTAAAAAAATCATACAGTTTTATTAAATGTTAGACTTTTCAATTTTAGTAAATATATTGCTGAAATATTTCAATCGAAATTAAATTCAAGTACAGAATTTTAAGCACCCATAATAATGATTTATTTTAGACATTGTTTAAACATCGGTCATAGCTGTATATGCAAATTAATAATTTAAAATTATACCTCAGACTACTGCAGGAACTAGAAATAAGCAGCTAATGAAATATTTGAACATTCTACCAACACAAACTTATATTTCCTCATGCATTATGAATTTCACAGGTTAAACGATAAATATTTTATGTAGCATAAAACTGTTATAGTGCTTTTAAAATATTTCGTATACAAGAACAAACATAAATGGAACCAGAGATATTACTAAAAATAATAGAGAAATATTATATAAATATAACAGCCATTTATACTAATGTCACTAACAATGAATGGATTACATAAAATATATTTTAAAGTGAAGTACTATTTTATACAAATTGGTATGGTAACTATTTTAAATTATACATGTTTTTGTTATGTAATTTTCTGTGTACATATTTTTATTTAAACTTTCTGAAAGTAAATATTCTTTTATGGTTATAAAATTATTAAACCGAGAATTATTTTTAATAAAAGAGAAACGTCCTTTTTATAATCAAAAAAATTAAGACTAGCTTTATAGTTACATAAATTTTAATGAGAATCTTAAACCATTAAAATGTAAGTAACTATAAACAATACATAACGATATAAATTATTTCTTAAACTAGATTTAAAAGAGGTATTTAATTGAATAAAATTTTGTTTATAACTGACCTTGTATGAAACGTTTTTAAAGAATGTAGCATTTCTAGCTATGAATAGTAAACGGTTCTTTATTTTAATGTTTTAATTAGATACTTGTTGTTTTCAAATGTCAGGCACTTTAATTTGAAAATATTCGATACTAGAATGGTAGTAGGAGGGATAGTCAAATTATTATTATAGCAATTATAATCAAATTATTAGTATGTAAATATTTCAAAATATTTCGAAATTGCTTTCCATGTCCTGTGATTATCAGTTTTATTACTAATAGTTTTAGGAATGTCCAGTCCTTTATGCACTTTAATTTGAATACATTCCATGCATTAGAGAGTCAGTTCAAGTGAAAAGCTTAAATGTTTCACATATTTCGAAATTTTCCGCCATTGTGCTTTAGGTGACCAATTTTATTGCTAATAATTTAAGAATAAACATTCATAATTGCAGAAAAATCTCTACCTTTAAATAATAAATGACATCTCAGATTTTTATTCAGACTTTTTATTCGTTGTTTTAAAATGGCTGGTGTTTTAATATGTTGACATAATATACTACGCTATATTAGCAATAGGAGGGTCAGTTAAAAAGTTAGTGGTTCAAATGTTTACGACATGGTAATGAAAATTTAAAATTGTATTACTAATAGTGTAAAGAATTGACAGTAGGTGGCAGTAATGCACAAGCACCATCACAGTAATGTATAGCAAGAAGCAAGTACCATTACCATCACAGTAATACATGCCTTTGGAGAAATTCATTTACAAAAACAGTGTTCTGTTAAATTATTTTTCATAGTTAATAGTGTAAACCCTACTGGAATTAACTGTAAGTGACTGCTAATTAAAAGGATGCTGTTTTTTTACAAAAAAAAATCGCCTAACAGCTTTTGAGGAAATCCATGAGCCATGAAACTGGATTTTGAATGAATTAAGAGGTACACGTGGACGTGAATGATGGTTCTGCAGCATAAAGATGACATGCAGGCAACTGAACTGTTATTTCTTCATGAAAGTGCAAAAAAAATATTGCTAGATTTTAATATATTTATTGTTATTTAAAAAAAAAAAATACTAATATTGCAAGACTGATGATAACAGACTTGTTGGTGTGAATCGGATGACGCATAAATGATATAATTAAAATTTGAAGTTAAAAACGTATTAGTCCTAATCCTGATGAGAGAGCAAAAGAGCTTATGTTCGACTTAGCCAGTAGCTTGCGTTGCAGTCGTTGATTTTAGAATGTAGGAGAATCAACAGAAATTGTTACAATATGTGTAATGCATCTCGTATCAATATTCAAACTGCCTGTTGGTAGTTTGCCAGGTTTTCTCTCAAATGACACTCAAATTTGAAGCAATGTTACCCCTAAAGGTTTCTCGGGAAAGCAATTCTCTCCCCTCATCGCGCATCGACGACCTATTAGAGGTATACATAAGTGGAACACGACGCCCACTAATGTCCAACAATATATATATATATATATATATATATGCGCAATAAATCAATGTATTCATAGCTAATATTTAAATATGACTTACTTTTATTTTATTTGAATTACAAAGCTATTTATAATGTGATGCTAATGTTTTATCAATATCTATTGAGTTTATCAGAAACAAATATACTTGTTTCATAACAAATGGATACCTAGTTTTTAACAACTTTGTATTTGATGTAATTATAAAAAAAAAAGTACATTTAAGTGTCTCAGCGTAAAATGCAAAAAGTCATCTTCATGCTCCAATCGGTTTTCTAAAGCATTTCCCCGGAACTCGCCCATCGAACTATTATAATCCATATCCTTGGCTAAAGTCTGCTTGGCGTGCAACACAGACTGAAGTCGTTAGCTTGATTTTGTTATGGCGCTGCCTGGCGCCAATTTTCGACGCCACATTTCTGAGAGCAGTCTTACAAATGAAGCTGCAATTTATGAACCATTTTTATCAAGAATGTGTGTTTGATCTTCCCTTCATTTAATTCTTCTTTTCGGAATACATTTATAGAATAAGAAGCACCGTTTCCCGGAAACGTCTAGTTCTTATTAAAGCAAATCATCTCTTTTTCTCTTAAAAATTGCTTATGTTAGTTTTTAAAACTTATACTTGTTTAGATAATCTACCTTTTTATGATACTTATTTATTTAATGTTTGCTATTTATATTGTAGCATAGATCAAAGTGCATGGATAACATAAATGATGATATGAGTGGGGAAATTCTTTAGTTGTGAAGTTAAGCGTAAACTTCTTTTAGTTGTGTGTGATGACAAGCATTTGAAGTCAAAAACAGTTCATAATATTTTCATAGTTTAAGATTTAATACATAATTATTTATAAACTGAATCTTAATAAGATGGTGTAAAACCTTGAAATATCAATACCGTGTTCGTTCCACATCATGGTAACGTCAGCATGTAGTGCAAAAAGGATTTAGTGTGACACATTTCGGGATAATTTTAGAATCTGATATAATCTGTTTTACCCCATTAATAACTTCAGTTAAACATCTGAAGGCTAAAACAATATATAATATTTTCACAGTTTAAGATTTATTACATAAATACAAGCAAACATATTCTTGATAGAATGATTCAAAACATTTAAATATCATTACATATCATTATCATTCATTACATATTATGGTGTTTCAATTCTACGCATATTGCAATAAAGTGCTGAATGTAGGATTAACCACTTCTGGATATTTGTGAATCTGATATTTATCTGTGTTTTTCAGTGGTTAATAACTTCATTTAAGGTGACAAGAAATTGAAGTCAACAAGAATTTATGATATTTTCACAATTTAACATTTTATCGCACAAATATAAGCAAACAGAATCTAAATTGCTAAAATAATGAAAATTTTAATACCGAAACATTAAACTATATTTCAGAATTCAGTTTTTCTTTTTTCTTATGTAAATCTAAAAGGAAACACGTCTGAGTACTTGGAGAAACTAAATATCTCGGGGAAAAAAATCACCACCGAAATTCTGCAGAGTGAGGAACTAATCGCTGTCTAACGAACTATTATTTTCCTTAATGGGAAACGCAGAGCTCCAAAGAAGAGTGGGAAATCATTACGGGGTACAGTTCTACTTAATGGAAGTGGCTAAATTCGCCCTGCTCCCTCAAATTCGAAAATGCTTAGCTCTGCCTAAACTCATTTCGAGCTCTGCACAAAAGAGATGGGCGCCATTTTTCTCTTTGCTTCAGAAGAAGTGGATGAAAGAATGCGAGCTCGAAGTGATTTTCTAACTCGAAATTTAGATTCCCCATTTCCAAAAAGAGAATTTCCTATTTAATTACCTGAACCTTTAAATTAAACAAAGTGTAAAATATGACAGATATATCATATAATCGTTTTGTCCTTGTGAAATGGCTTATTCAGTTTATACCATTTTTGCTGAAGTCAATAATTTCTGATACTCTTAATAATTTAAACCCTTTTTTGTCTTTATTAGATTCAGCTTTGGATCAGTTAGATGGGATCCAAAGCTGAATTCAGAGCATTGAGGATGGGAGGTTGATTTGTAATTGAAAAGTAACAAAACGAAAGCTTCCGTGTACCGAGAATGGATACTATAAATCAGTAGACCAGAAGATTCTATCGTTTGGTTCGAAGAGAAACAGTGAAGGCGAATCCTCTAAATGCAATTCTTTGCAGTGTTAGTTCAAAGTCCTGCTGGGAAAATCTGGGGCAGTGTTAAAGCGCTCCTCCCCCTAGCAATCCATCCTAGAAAACGCTGATTTAGATACCTATTATCATTCCAGTGTCATATTATTTCATATCAAAAACCCCTGCCTTTGAAAAATAATAAAACCAAACGATTTTGAATTGGTAACTATTTCAGGGATTCGAATACCATAGTATAATATTTATACATATATATATTGCCTTATTTACGACTAGTGGAAAAATATGCATGCAGCATGCTGGACTATGCAGATTCAAATTAGTTAATGGTGTGCATTGCTGTCACTGTTCTTACAAATGAGAACAGAAAAAACATCTCACATTGACAACCAGGGTGTCTGGCAGAAATTTTCCTGATTTTTTTCCTTATGACATACAAATGAGAAGAAGTTACTTGTAAAACTCTTCTCGGAACACTTCTTTTCATTTTTCCACACACTGTATTAATCAAGGGATCTGAGGTCTGTTGTATTCCATCAGTTATTCAGGAAAAGGAACTCCAGATAAATAAAGGAAAATGAAATAAAGGACAATAAGATAATTCCAAACTTAAAAGTAAAGTTCAAGCAAATTTAATTTCAATTCAAATCAAGTTCAATTCAAGTAAAAAAAAAAAAAAAATACAAAGCAGTTCCATTTATTTACAGAGTAAGAATAATTAGTCATTATGAACCTGTGGAATAATACTGTTAATCAGGAATCCCATGACAAAGTCATGAACAAATAATGATAAAAAAATCTTTGTATAAAAAAATATCCACAAAAATAGTTATAACTTGCTTCGTCATTTTCAAAATAAAAAAAATTACGTGGTAATTGAAAAATATCAAAAACCCTATAAAATGGTTGACATCAAAATTATTACATGGGTAGAATTACAGGTTTTTACTAGCTGAAAATGCTTTTGATAAATAAAAAATTCATTATTTTATTTTTTTTTACAAAATACCCTAATACAGCTTATAATTAATTTGTACTAAAATTTTCTGACATTTGTGCAAATTGAAAAAGGGTTCCCTGGCAAAATTGAAGCATTACGAAGTTTATAGAAAATTCTAAAATTTGGCTTACGTTAGACATATTTAATTTATAACAAAATTTATAATATATAGAAGCTTTTTTCAACTATTTACATTTGAATACAGTAATTGAAATAAAGAATTTAAAATTAAATATATTTTATTTTTTTTTGCATTTTCTAAACAATTTTGTGAACAACCTTTACTTTCCGTCTCTTTCACACACATTCTGTGTATGTGTGTTCATAGCAAAAATAATTCTATCAATCTAAAATTATGTCCTATTTTAGTTTAATTTGAAATATTTGAAGTACCATACATTGTGATTACCTAAAACCGTTTCATTGTTTTTAAGTTAAATGAAAATAATTTTAATATAATAAAATATAATTTAATATAAAATTTTAATATAAATAAATGTTATTAATGTATTTTAAAAAAATGCTTAATTACAGAATTGATTTAAAACTTTATTTTTTATTTCAACTTTGTATATGTTATTAAATTTCAATGCATGTATACATCCAGAAACAGGACCTCTCTTTCAAAAATATTTTTATTATTTTTTAAGATTATCTACATATTAATTGACAGTTAATTGCGATTTTTTTAAAATTGTTCTAACTGAATAATCTCAAAGTTAACACTTTAAAAAAAAAGTAGTCTTAACAATATTGTAAACAAATTTCTTTTAATAAGTAATTAACAGTAGTATTTTTAATTGCATTTTTCAGCATTATTAACGAAAATTTATCTTTTATAAATTTTTTTTCTTAATATTTTTTTTATTTTGTCTGCATTTTGAAATTTAACAGATATTTTTTAATATATGTAAAGAGTTTAGTGTTCATAAAAAAAAAAGTGAGCTGAAATTGTATGTTTATCAAAATTGTTTGTACAAAATTTGATCCTTCCTTCTGCAATCAAAATACCACGCTTTAAAAATATTATTCCCTGAAAAAAAATTAATTCTGCTAATTCTTTTATCTTTTTGTTTTTGTCTTTCTATAATGAGTCATATTGCTCACCAAACTAAAGTTAACTTACATTTACACAAAAAGTTACGTACGGCATTCGATATCTAAATCTACAAGCACAACGTTATATTTCAATAATAACATTGATGAAAAAATAGTTAAATAATTTTAGATTTTGTTCTTCATATTTGATCTTTGTTGGCTTGTTTTTTATATCAATTCAAGAACATTGTTTGCCAAACGGTGAACTGAATTTATATTTAACTAAAATGTACTTCATTCGACCCCTAAATCTTCAAACACAATACTATGTTTCAATAATATCATTCATGGAAAGAATTAATTATTCTTAGTTTATTCTTTTATGCTTATCTGACCTTCGTCTGTTTTTCTTTGTATATTAATTCAATAATGTTGTTCGCCAAACTCTGAAATGAATTTACAGTTAACTAAAATATACTTCATACTATGTTTCAATAATATCATTCATGAAAAGAAATTAATGAATCTTATAGTTTATTCTTCTATGCTTATCTGACCTTCATCTTTTTTTTATATAAATTCAATAACTTTGCTTGCCAAACTGGGAACTGAATATATATTTTTCACCAAAATGTACTTCATTCGCCCCCTAAATCTTCAAACACAATACTATGTTTCAATAATATCAGCCATGGAAAGAAATCAATGAATCTTATCTTTTATTCTGTTTGAATGCTCTATCTGACCTTCAAACACAATTTGTTTTTTTCATGGAGAAATTAATTAATCTCAATAACCTATTGTCAATAACGTCAAACTGTGTACGGAATTTATATTTAACTAAAATGTACTTTATTTGATCCCTAAATCTTCAAACACAATACTATGTTTCAATAATATCATTCATGGAAAGATATTAATTAATCTTATCTTTTATTTCTCTATGCTTATCTGACCTTCTTCTGTTTTTTTATATTAATTCAATAACGCTGTTCGCCAAACTGTGAACTGAATTTATATTTCACTGAAAGTTACTTACAGCATTAGATCCCTAAATCTGCAAACACAATACTATCTTTCATGTGCAGAAAGTAAAGTAGTGTCACTCTGTTTCGCAATTTTTATTTTTTAAAACTAGATACTTGGCGACAAAAATCCCCCTTCACTTATAACGCCACGTGATTAAGTCCTCCTTTGGCAGTTTTTTTTTTTTTTTTTTGCTTGCTGCCAACCTCTCCATTTCCAAAACTATTTTTTATTCTTCGTAAAAGTTTCGCAATTCCTTTATATCCATTTAGGAGAGAAGAGAGGTCCCAGGGATAAGTGGATTTTCGATTATCACATTATTCTATTCGCTCAATTGAAAACTCTTGTCACTCTTGCAGCTCGAGATACCTAGTGCCATGGCTTTGCCGGTCACATATCCTCCTCGACAAAAGAGGAAGAATAAAAAAAAAAGTGGACAGATATATGTGACCTTTGATTCAATATGGCGGATGTTGGAGTGATCTTGTCAAAGACCAAAAACGTGAAAAAAGAGACTTTGAGCTCTCTGTGTAACTCTTTGCTGTTTCTGAAGTTGCTTCTCTTCTTTTTACATAAGATCATCCACCTCTTCGGTTTCGGTTTAATTAAATTTGATGTAATTGCGTTGCATTAAATTGGTTAAAGTGAATTTATTGAGAAGGGCCTTAGAATCTAGCTTTTTGTAAAAGAATGTATCCTAAAAATGTGCTTATAATTATCCCTTGAAATTTGATAGATATTAGGACCAAAGTTTGATTGAATTAATAATTGAGCTGATTTTCACAGCAAAATACTATTTTGACAACTTTGCCTGATTAAAAGGGTTAAATTTTGTTTCTTTTTTTCTGTAAAAATTGCGTTGGAAAAATGTGTTGGGAAATTTAGGGATACACTGTACCATGTGAATTAATAAAAAAAAATAACATTTAAGCAATAAGTTTGTACGTACTCGATATCTGCATATATATTACAGAAGTATCTGTAATAGATACGTAGTATCTATTTATCTATAAATAAGTATATGTCGTATAGTATCTACAAAGTATATTTCAGAGGAAAAAAATATTATTTTAAAATAAAAAAATGCTTAAAATTTTTTTTTTTTTTTTTTTTTACAAATTCTTTGCATTATTATCTTTGAAAAATTAGTCCCTCACAACTTCGTATCATGCATTAACAAGATAGATTCCACAATTTAGCAACCTACAGGATTTGAATTTAAAATTAATAAATTCATATTGAAATCTGACAATAAAATTGTCATTAAAGGTTATTTTTAATAATTAAATGCTATTACTAAAACTAGAAATAAATTTCCATACTATATTAAACTTATATAATTACTATTTATATAGTCTATCTATTTTCCATTATATGTCTATATCTATCTATATAAATTATATATGTAAATGTATTTCTCAATCCTTCAATGTAAATTATCATCAGTGCATTTTCTTTTTAATAAAATACTACCTAAAGGTGCCTTTAGGTTTTTAATGTCCATTTTCGATCAGAAACTGTTTCACTTGATTATTTAGTACTTTAAAATGATCCTTAGCAGTAAGGTATGACGAAGATGTAATTTTTTCCAAGTCAATTTCAATCACTTCTTTTTTGATTATACGTATCGCTAGTATAGGGCTGTATGGCTCCTGATCAGTGTTGACGGGGTCTGTAATACTATTATTCTCGGCTTATCTATTATTTCATCATGAATTCCCACTTTTAATCTTGTAAGTACCTATTCAAGAACCAGAAATCGAGGAAATCCCGCATCGGGATTACCATGTGTAACTGCTTCTATTACTATTACTAGCAGATATGATATATTTTTCATAAAAATGAATACGCTCAAAAACTTGATACACGTTTCTTGAATTTATCATTTTAGTAACTTTAATTTATTAAATACAGAAGTAAAAATTTTACTTCATTTTGTAATAATAAATGACAAGCCTTTCCTGTACTCATAGTCTGTCTGCTCGGGACAGGGCTCGTGGCAATTAGCCCGACTTATCACACTATTGTTACGCCACTGTATATATATATATATATCAAGAAGGTCATGTGTGTATTCACCTACGCACTGTCGCAATTTACATTAAAATTGGCACAGATACACAGATACTTGATCAATAATATTGATCACAGAATACTGATCCAATTTCAAAATATTTTTCACTTGATCTAGCCTGTTAATAGTAGGCTAGTTCAACTGAAAAACATTTTGAAATTCGATCAATATTCGCTAAGAATATTGATCCATTTAGTTTCACTCCAATTAGGTGATTTTTCATAATTGGCGAATTTTTCATGATTAATGTTATTTTACACATTATAGTCTGGCTGACCTAAAACAAATGACTAACTAAAACATAATAACCAAAATGTTCTCGTTTTCTTATTATTCCTGAAGAAGTTTTCACTGTTGCAAGCGAAGTATATCTATACAAGGAATTTTCACTCTCTCGTCTCCAGATGTTCAAATTGTGATGTCCATTAGGTCAGTTTAGGAGGAGGAGCAGATATAATGTGGGGGGGGATAAAGTATATAGAAGGGAGGACGTTTCAGTAAATTTCATATTGGTTTTTATTATTAAATTTGCTATGAAAATGCTATGTTTTAGAAGGCTGCATATTAGAAGGCTATTCAATAAGACTAGAATTGACTCTACATGAATAGCAGCTCAATAATAGTATAGAAAATATCCAAGAAGAATATGAAGAATAAGAATATATCAGACAATCAGAATGAATATAATTGGTCTAAGAATGTCCAATGTTACAGTTGAAGAAGGCAAAGTTGCTGTCTTGAAAGAAGGGAATCTAAATAAAAAGTTAATAATAAGTTTGATTTTCTGAAGTCATGCAACGTTCAGTTATATATATATATATATATATATATATAAATTAATATCATATTGTAACTGTAACCGTTTCTTGTTTGCTAACTTTTTCTTTACTTATTTGTTTAATCATATCTAAAACGCTTTGGTACCACAGGTTCCCTGTGGTGGTATTGGTATTTGTGAATGGTTCGGAATCCACGTTAAACTGAAGGTACCGGTCTAATGCAACCGGTCAAAGGTATCGGTCAAAGTGTGCAAAAAATGACTGTAGAGCGACAAACCAAGAGCATATCAAATCATAACTTTTTAAAAAATAATCTACCCGCTTAAATCACAAATACAAAAGTTTATGAGCTCTATATTTTACAATTTTTGTTTATTGTGAAGTACTTTAATGACACACTTAAACAGATTCCGAATAATGAAGTAACAACTCTTGCTAATCCCATAAAACTGTGAATGTTTTCTCCTGCGGTAGTCCGCCACCTTAAGGGCAGGAAAAGTATTTAAAGGAGAAATGTGTAATCGATTTTTAAATATCAAAGGACCTATGAAAACGGCGAAACATAATTACCTGCACCCTCTTTCTTTTCATTCCCAAAAAGCTCTCAGCGGTAACTCATAAGAATAAATATCACCTTCGAAAACTTGAAGGAGAAGAATATTACACACGAGACGAAGGTATAAAAAAACCCCCAACAAATATAGAATCAGAAATCATTTGCTGCTCTCGAAACCCGAACAAAGACATGTACTTAATGCAACGAAAACAAATAAAAAGAACAGATTGGGAGTGTTGAGAGTGCGAAAGATTGGAACAAAAGACAGAGCTAAACAAACGAATGAAATAGAACAAAAAAAAAAAGATAATACTAAATAAATAAAATAAAAAGAATTCTGTAATAAATGAAAATATGGAGACGCCTATCTTAGCAAATGATTTTCGCTTTCTGAAAAAGAACATTAAGGAAACCCCCTCCGTCATCTCTATGTCGTATGTTCATTGATTTAATATGAAAAAAAGAAATGGTCAAAAAAAAATTTAAGTAGTGAAAATGTGGAAAAATTTTGCTGTAAGTGTATAGGGTGTGAAAAGTAACGCTTTTATTCATTCAAACTTGGTGAAAGAAAAGAACCTACTGTATCGATATTTCGTTTTTTTTTTCTTTTTTGTTCTTTTTTAGGGATTTTTTTTTTTATAATTTGTTCATCGATAAAAAAATAAATATTCATAGAACGTTTTTCTTAATACTTTCTTTGTATATTTTTCTCTTCGAATGTAAAAATTAATCTTATCTTCCATTCAAAGTTTCTGCATTAAAAAAAAGTACCTTTACATTAAAAAATAAAAATTATTACATTTCTAAATGAAAAAAAGTTAGATGTAAAGCAAGTCTGGAGAAATTTTCTAAATTGAATTTTTTTGTCATTAGAAATTCTTAAACTTAAATCTTAAAACACTTATACATCTTAAAATCTTATCATATTTTAATAAAATGTAATATAATATTATAATAAAAGCAACAATTATATTTTAATAATATACTATATGAATACATTAAATAAACAATCTAATGAGTTTAACAAATTACAAAAAATCCCAATTGAAGCTTTTCAATAAATTAATTATTAACAAAATATTTTCACGTTTCATACACTGATAAAAATATGATATCGTACACTGATAAGTAGTATGATATACATTGATAAAAACTATGATATCATATATTGATAAGAATTATGAAAATCTAATGTATGATACCATATTTTATCACTTCTCTATTATTTTAAAATAGTTATTTTTTTCATTAGGATGCAGGCACGAATAAGTGGATTTGTTTAAGAAATTAATTTCCTATACGATTATTTTTTAATAATATTTCATATTAATCTACTAATTTACTTCATTTATGTCCTTTAAAATGATCAGGTTATTCATATTTAAATACGAGTAGGTACATAATTTATCAACACTGTTCGGAAATGAAATATATTTTTGATTTAAAATCTCTTATAATGTATTAAATTTGTAAGAGTTTTTAAAAATTGTATTTTAAAGAATTGTTTTTATTTTAACTGGTTTTATAATTCTATTTACGAACATATTCTCCATCTTTAAGTAATTTCATGATATATTTTGTATGTATAAAAAGAAAATTAAATTGAAAATATTTTCCTGACTTTTACCCATAAAAAGTATAAGTATTTTTTTTTTTGGGGGAGAGGGTTTTCGTGTACTTGATTACTTTCATGTTAGTTTAATTTTTTTTTCACGACTATTTTTTAAAATTTCTTTCACAAGCTTTTTACACATAATGTTAATCAACAAAATTAGTGAGTAGTTATTAAATAGTTTAATAATTATATAATTTAGTATTTTATTAATAATTTAAAATAATTCAGAAGAAAAGTTAATGTAAAATTGTTCTAAAAGCTCAAAGACAATTTTATTTCAAAGTGAAAGCGTGATTTTTCTAGAAAAGGAATTTTTTTTGAAATTCTAGAATTTTTATTTTTTTAAAAGCAGCCAGGTTTTTTTTCTTACATTAAATTCTAAATTTTATGAGTAAACTGTATATCGACCCATCCTATTACAATTTTTGAAATGGTTTTTAAATTTCTACTATTAGTTCACACTCTCCCTATATGTATCTTGTTCACATTTTCAATCGTTCATGAAATACTTTTGATTCATCCACAAGTTAAAATACATTTTTTAACTTGTAGGGGATGACACTTGATGTTGATACAGTTTTTGAATTATTAAATCATTCATTAAATTTATTTAATTAATTTTAGTTTTATATGGATATAAGATATTTAGCAGGATATAAATTTAGGAATCAATACCGTCAGTGGTGAAGTGTGTAGATCGCTGGAAAATAATTTCTTTTTCAGATTATCTTTTCATTGTGGGTTCTAGTCTGAGTGAAGGAGGGAACAAAGTGGAAAATGAAACATGTGAATAAATGAGTGAGAGAGATGGAAAGTGTGTGTGTGTGAGAGAGAAAAATTTTTCTAACTTAAAAAATGAATGAAAATTATTTCTAAAGAACTTTCTGCAATAGAGTGAAAAACAAAGTAAGAATTGACTTTAAATTTTTTTTTTTATTACTTGTTTATTCATTTAAAAAAACTATGTGTATATCCTTTTTTTTAGAGTTTGAAAAACATTTTAAATACACATTATTTAATAACAAGTGAAAATAAAGCAATAAAATTATGGTTAAAAAGTAATAAATAATGATTAAAAAATGATGGTTTATTGAAATAAACATCACTTAAGCAATACAATAGTATTTTTCCAAAAACAGGAAAGGAAGTAATCATTCAACCTTTCCACAAGTAGTCCATCAGTAGGAAATAAAATAATGATGAAATATATAAAGTTATTGAGATTTCTAAGAAAATGTTTTCCACTATTTCTTTTGATATCACCGTTTATTAAAAAAAAATGATCTGATATTAAATTTTTATTTTGTTTTGCTTTTTGATTGATATGTTTTTAATCCCCGGAAACCGTTTTTTTTTTTTCTTCTTCTTTCTTGTTAATATCAAATATTCTGTCTCGAAAAGAATTCGCCATCTTCATTTTTGCAGCTGCATGATATATAAGTACCAACGAAGATATCTTAAATATTGAAGATTTTGCACTTAAAGCAATCTACTCGCGATTTTCTTGAGAAAAAAAAAGAAAGAAATGCTGAGCTTGTAATAATCAAACATCTTGGAGAAAAAAATTTACTTTTTTTCGCATCAACTTCAGAAATGTCAAAGCATCATTTTATCTTCCTTAATAACTTATTTAGTTTTTATAGCCCATCTGGGACAGACTCATCAATAAGAACCGTTGTATTTTATAAGGGCTTTTTTTTAACTGGTTTACAAGTTACTTAATTATTCATTAATTAACAACTATTTTTTTTCATATGTCTAATTATATTTTTTTTTCATGTAGAGGCGTGATGGCCGAGTGGCTAGCTCTCTGGCGCTCGGTACCACAGGTTTTGGGTTCAAATTCCGGCGGTCCCATGGATGTTTGTAGTGGTTCGGAATCCACTTTAAACCATAGGTACCGTTCAAACAGGATCGTAGATGGTTGTGGGGGTAGTGTTACTCGCGTCCGTACATATCTTTAAGCTACACGTGGCCCCCTGGGTAGTGCTAAATGAGTAACAACGGTGCAGCCCTTGCTTATGGTATGGAGATTAATTGTCTCTGTATTGCCAGTTGCATTAGAAAAAAAAGCATTTTTTATGCATAGGAGGACTGCGTGATATATATAGTTCAACTTATATATATATTTACTAATGTTTAGAATATGAACAATCCAATTACAAGGGAAGAAAGTAGAATTTTGCCTACTGAGAGAACTTTAGTTGTAAATGTCTCACATTCGAGCTCAACATATGGATAAAAAACCCGGAAAGATTAGCTCCAAGTAATTTGATGTCAGATGCTTATATGGGTCAGAATCGCCATCTCGTCTCATTATTAAAAACATTGACTGGCACGATTGCTGCCATCGGTTTCAAAGTAAGACTTCATCCACTATTTCTCCAATCGAGCATACACTGAATATTATAATTTTTTTCTCAGTGTGATTCAGTGGGGCCTGATGGCCAAGTGGCCAGAGCTCTGACGCTCGGTACCACAGGTTTCGGGTTCGTATCTCGTCGGTTCCACGGATGTTTGTAGTCGTTCGGAATCCACTTTGAGCCGTAGGTCTCGGTCACATATCATCTTAGAGCGTCACAGAGCCCATTCAAACTTCTTCTCACCCACATCATTCTCAAACTGTAAATTAGTAACGCAGCTCTAGGCACAGTGATGTGATTTGGTGTTGTGGAGTAGTAGTAAGGGTGTGATTTAGGGCAACATAAGCAGGTTAGAATGCAGGAGTGTGAAACCTCGATTCCGCTGTTAGCCTGCATTACAGTCACTGCTTCCGTAATTGTGAAGACTCGATATAAATACTGTTAACATGTGTAAATCACCTATATCTGTAGCAAGGTTGCCTGAAGAGTGTCTCTACACTTTCTCTCGAGCAAATATGTGATTTAATTATTTTGAAACCCCTTCGGAATGTCATCACTTCCCCATTTTTCAATGGACTCTCCCTGACATAGAATTGGCATCCTCCATTTATAAAATAGTATGCTTAATTTGTTAAATTTAAAAAAAATCAATGATGGATACAATTTCAATGATATGATATGCAGTACTTCTAGTTAAAATATTGAATAAATAGTTTCAGTGTCTTGGAAATAAAAAATAAGTATAAATGTATTCGATATAGGTATAAATGTATTAAATTGTTCTTGGTATAAATATATTTTCTTTAAAGCATTGTTTGGCTAATAGAGTCGATAAAAGTTAAATTAGTTGTGATACATATGATCTGATCCATTTAGGTCTAAGTGAAAAGCCCTAAATATTCATTAGAATTTGATTTGATATAATGTTTGATTATACAATGATAATTCTATTATTTATTTAAGTAATAAAGATTTCGAATAACTAATTTCATATAAACTTTATAATTATGGATGATTATGAATATTAATAATCACAAGAAATTAAACTTAATATAAATATAGATTTTATAAAATTATTGTTATAGTCGTCAATATTATTGTTATAGTCAAAATTTTTGAACTTAATTTACATTTTTTCTTAAATATTTGAGAATTAGGTTATAAATAAATAGAGTAAAAGAATGGATTAATAATTCATCTGATCCTATAAATTAATTAATCCTATAAAATAATTATTTTGGGATTTTATGGGATAGTTATTTTATAGGATTAAAATAATTTATATAGAATATTTGATTTTGTCTTCACATTTTAATGTGGCTTAATTTTGTTTAAAACAAAAAAAAAAAAAAAAGTATTTTTTTATCTAGTTTTCAATTTTTACCTCAAATGAAACTGATGCCAAATGGAAAAAAAAAAAACTTATCACAAAAATATTCCCCTTTAGGGATTTCAATTATTAACATTAAGTAATAATGTTTCAATACACATATGTATGTTTCTGGCACGATATCTGTTATCTAACATTTAAAAACCAACGTTTATATATTACCGTTAACATTTTAGCCATTTTGGAAGTAGAAAAAAAAAAAACACTTTATACTTTAAGCGCATAGTTTAAAAATTCGATACCAGAAGCTAAGAGAAGAGGGAAAGAAAAAAAAATTCCACCAACTACTAAAAACGCTTTAAGGTTTTTGCTACTGATAAGGAATTTTTCCGATAGTTCTGCTTTTATCATTCCAACTGCATCTAGGACACATAGCTTGAGTGAAAAACCATTAGATTGGTACTTTGATAAGGGGATACCTGCTATCTAAAAACACCTCCTACCTTTCGAATGGAAAAACCAGCCTTTAATTTCGTTATCTAATGTTCAAAATGCGTTTAAGCTGGTTTCTATGGCTTTTTTATTTATATGTAACTTAAGTTAGAGAACGTCCTTTTATGGCTCTCTTCAACTAATGCTATTATTTCCATGTATAAGTAGTGGCAATGGCGAAAATATTGAAGGCTGTTTTAATTTTAATATTTTAGTTATGAAAACTAATTAAAATAACAAATTAAAATATTTTTAACAGAAATATTTAAATTATTACATATAAATTAATTACATTACAAAAAAAATCAACATTGTTGATAATAAATTGTAAATAAATCAAATTGCTTTCTAATTCATTAGAATGAAAAAAATTTGATCCACGCTTTAAAATAAAATTGTTTATTTATTATTTATTTATTTAGCTGAATTTTATTTTAGATTTTAGGAATTGAATGGATTGAAAAAGTACCTAACATTTTTGTTCCAGCAAATAGAAATTAAATAATTAAATAAAGGAAAAAATTAATAGGAAATAAGAGAGAAATTATGAATAAATACAATATTTATGTTCTGTTTGAATTTATTTTCAAAATAAAATTGATGATATATTTTCCAGAAAAAATAAATTCGTAATTTAGTACTATAAATTTCAGTAAATTATAAAAATAAATTCTAATTTTTAAATTTGGAAATTTTTTTTTTTCGAAAAATTAAAATGAAAAACCGACATGGAATTTACAATGACTGTCCGTGTAGGAAAAAAAATGTCCCTCAGAAATATATATTAATCTTTCGAAATATTAAATATAAACTGTATTTTTATTATATATGTGATCTAATAATCATTACTCTTTTTTTGTGTAAATAATATTTTTAATCACTAGTCATTTTATTAAAATAACTTCTATTGTACAAATGAAATCTATCTCTACGTAAAGTAACGAAAAAGATTGATTTACACTCGTGTATATTTACTTACAATTGTGCTGAAATTCTCAGTAATTTAAGAGAAACTATTATATGAAATTAATATTAAAAAATAATTATTTAAAATTGATATTAAAAAATTAATTATGTAAAATTTATATTTAAAATTGATATTAAAAAAATTAATTATTTGAAAATTAATATTTAAAATTGATATAAAAAATTAATTATTTAAAATTAATATTTAAAATTGATATTAAAAATTAATATTTTTAAATTTCATGTGAAATATTATTTTTATAAAATGAATTATAAAATATAATATTCAATAGTCACTCGTGTTATCATAAAAATGTCGTTTTTAATTTACTTCCAACTAAATAGCTAATGATTTATATTTACGTACTTTTTTTTTATTTACAGGAAAATTCTATACAAAGCTTGCTTTAAAATAAAAAAATTATGAAAAAATATATTAAGTTAATATTATTATCTAAACATTCAATGGCTTTAATATGAAATGCGTGCAGATATTTAATAAAAATGTCATTCTTTTAAGTTATTAGCCTTCTTAATAATTTTTTTCTGAAACTTCCCTTCCTAAAAAACTTTTTCTAAGAGGAAAAGAACCTGAAAATTTAATGAAACACCAAATTCAACAAAATCAAACTCAAAACAATTGCTAAAAGTGCACGTGTCTAATAACACTGTCTGTAAATAAACTAAAGTTTCAACTATTTCTAATACTGGGTGCACAAACTTTTAGTAGTTCTTCCTTGAAATAACTGAATAATAAAGGATTTTATTGATTTCTATTGATTAATTCGTATTGCACAAATAATTATTATTTTGTATAAATCCAGGAAAAATTTTTGTAACAATTAATATACATAACGACAAAACATAACAACTTAAACAAATATCAACAAAATCAATAAATAATTCGCCAGATTGGGAACATTTTTAATACGTATTTGCTCTGTGAAATGTGCTTTGAAGTATTTATAAAAAATGAAAGCATAGGACACAATAAATCAAATGAATTAAATAAAGTATGCGATTAGTATGTAGAAAAACTTCATTAATTAATTAAAATTAAATTATTTACACACAATTCAGAAATTTCTCAATTTTACCAAAATGTATTCTTAAGATGACATTATAATTTCTTCCTTAAAAATTACGTTAAAATATGTTATTACTTTCAAAAAAATTCTTAAAATATTAATTTTTGAAACATTTATTTTTTATTTAATTAAAGATTAGATAAACAATACTCTCTTTTGTATTGTTGACAGATTTAACAATACTTTTTTTTCCTTAAATTTCTCTTTTTAACTCTACTTTATGGAATAAGTTTTTTTGAAGATAAAATTAATAACTAAATATCTTCTCAAGAAAATTATTTGGATATTTTCTTTAAAATAACTTTAAAAACTTCGGTTATTTAAAAAAAAATAAATGTCAAATTAATTTTACGAAGCTTTAAGAATGTTTTTTATACTTACCATGATAAGATAAATGATTCTTTGTTATTTTGTATATTTTAATTGATTTTAAACTTTTACTTGTCTTGGAAAATTTTTATTTGTACATTCCTTTTAACAACTTGTTTACGACAATCTTTAGCTCCTGAAATTCTACACAACGGTCAGCAGAATGTTTTCTTGTGGTTGAAGATAATAATAGTTTCATCTGAAAAAAATAATAATACCACATTAAAATATAGAACTCTTTTGTTATGAATGTTTTTATTGCTATTAATTAATGAATATATAATTGTCTTTTTTAATTGAAGGAATTTTTTTATTTAATTTTTATTTACCAGATTGTTTTTTGTTTTTTTGAATACAGGGTGATTATAATATTTAAAGTCCCACTTTCAAAAATGCTGTGAAAATGCTGTAAACACTCGTCACAATGAGTTCATATTTGAATTGAAGATACTTGAAGAAGGGGGAAACGGTACGGCATTAAAAAAATTCCAAAGTGTTTAATAGAGGCGTTGTAAGCGGCATAAGGAAAGTAATTCGGCTACAAGTGATATTTTGAATCAGAAATGACAATGACTTTGGCATGAGTTGTACATTCAACCAACTGTAGTGTTCCATGAGCTCGATTGTTTCGGTTTTTTTACGGAAAATGACTTCCAAGTTATTCAACAATTTTGACACTGTTGGTGGAAAGCCCATCCACTATGGCAATGTCATACCAAATTGGATGGGAAAAATCGGTGGAACTTTTTTTTACTGCCATACAGTTTCCCCTTTCTTCAAGCCTCTTCAGTTCAAATTGAACTCATTGTGAAGAGTGGTTCTTTTTTTCACATTTTGAAAGTGCTATGTAAAAAACAATCTTTACTTTTTAATTGGATGAATTGAATTAATTTTTAATTACCGGAAATACTTTTCATTTTCCTTCTTACGGAAAAATTATAATAAAATGATATCCTGCATATTCTATAAAAGATTAATCGAATGTTTTTTAAAATAATCAAACAATTAAAAATTATAATAACACCAAATGGAATTATTTAATTTTTAATAGCAAAGGTTTTTTTTATGATTATTTAAAAGCAGATAAACAATATTCTTTTTTTTTCTTCCAGTTAATAGACTTTTTTCCCCTTTTTCCTTTTCTTCTTAACGGAATAGTTTCTCGGAGGACAAAGAAATCTATAGCAAGGTATCTTCTGCAGAAAGATCAGTCGAACGTCATCCTTAAAATAAGGTCGAAAATCGCAGTGATTTTCGATTTTCAGTCCAGTGGCGTCTACGCACCATCCATCACGATCGAGATCTGACAAAAAAATCTCGTAGCGCGCACTTTTTTCTCGCACTTTTTCTATCGGATATCTGTGATTCCGTAGATGGAGAAGAGAGAGAGAAAAGTCGCAGGAGCCAACTGATGATCATTCTCTTTTGTTGGAGCTTCCGCAATAGTTTGCAAAAGTCTTTTTCAAAGGCAGTTTGATTGTATATTTTTTTTTGGCTTAGATAAACGGTGTAAAGAGAACGCATTAATAATAATAAAAACATAAAAACTCTAACTATGTACAGAAAATGCTTAGGACATTTTATCAGTTTTCCTTAAATTTTTGTATTTAAATATCTTTCTTTTTTTTTTTTTTTTATTTATCAGTTGAAAAATGATTTTAACTCATCATTATTTTCTAAATACACATATTTTTAGGTGTTGTAATAAAATGGTTTGTTATTTACATATAACTTCTAAATTAATCACAATAAAAATATGCCCTACTTTTAAATATGATTATTGTATTTAATTTTGCAGAAACTATCTCAAGCAAATGTTCATAATGCAGATTCTTTACTTATGAACTTTTATTCACCTTTTTGTTTTCATACATTGTCTGCTGTAATATTTTCGATAGATCCTTTCACTAGTAATGTAAACTTTCTTCGTCATATAGAAAATTCTCCTGAAAGAGCCTTAATGCTTCTTTGTTTTATGTGATATATATATATATATATATATATTAACTGATCGAGACGGATTTACTGTAACTTTTACATTTCATCGTTCATAATTATCTCACCATTAGTTTGCTAATTCATCTCAGTAATTTTCATTTTATACAGCTTGCATTTGGTTCTTTACAAAGATGGTTATATATATATACAGAGAACACAGAGGGTGTCCGGTGTCCCTATTGGATCGGTTGTCAAGATTACGCGTTGATCTGTCAGACCAAGTTGAATAATTTTTACATAATAACTTATGTTCAGTAACAGTGACTGCTAGAGACGAATATTACATTCTCATTCTGTATTTGAATGGACGTATTGCAGAGCCAAATTTTCATCAGCCATATTTTTTAAGGAATAGCGTTTATGTTTGTTGTATAAAAAAAACCCAAGGAGTACACGTACCAATGCGAGCTAACTGCGTTTCACCTTCAACTTATGGATTTGTATTTTATGAAAGACTTTTTAATTCGCCATTCCCTCTTACCTCAATGCCAGATGTAATTTAAAAAATTTGATTTGTCAGATTCGATTTATGAATTTTAGCATCATCAAGGCTAGCATCATTTTTAGCATCACTTGGTTTCAACATAAAAGGGCGCCCATAAATTTCAGCAGCAAAGTGCATATTTTTACAGGTTCGGTAGGGGAAAGACAATCAAATGGCCACCCCGATTTCACGATTTTACTCCTTAGGTGTCCTTTGTTAGGATGACATCAGTAACACCGCACATAAGCTTCGTCGCCAGGATCATGGAAGTGGCAATAGGTATTCGTGACACACACATTCGATTTGAACGAAGTATTAATCCATACATCGAAATCATGAAACATGCATTATGACAAATGGAAGAAATTTTTGAACATCTTCTATGATGTAACTACATTTTTTTTGTTTCTATATGCATCTTTAATTTTTTTTTTTTTTTTTTTGTAATAAATCCACTATTTTTTTCTTTGCGTATCCGTCACATTGTTATAGCACATCACAGTTTGACAGTCAGACATAATTTCCTGAGCAAAATTAAGTCACTGTCTGGCAGACCAGAACGTAAAATTTGTAGACAGCCTTTTGAGATTCCTTTATAGTGATACATCGTTAACCTGATGTTCTACTTTTGCTTCACTAGAGCACACCACCGATGAGCAGGGATATAATGGGAGATGAATGATGTCTTTCGAGAGAAAGGCAAGCATTAACTACCTCTCGTTTGAGTGTTATATTACAGAAAACCAGAAAAATTCCCCTCATAAAGTATACTTCTGACATGAGACATTTCACACTGCATAGTCAATGCAATGAGTTCTTGATTCAAAAGGAAGTCAATGAACACAAAGATTCGAAATTATGCTTTTGTGCAAAACTACCATACCTGGCAATCTATCGCTGGGCCACAGATCTGGCATTGCAAAATGTTGGTGAATTTTCCGCGAAAAGTTTATTCCAAAAATAATTATAACATTGGCTAATCTGCATTCGGCTCTCTAATACCTGGCTTAAATGGACGCTATATAAACCAAGTGAGATTTGCATTTAAGAGACTTTTTAATACCGACTATTATCCGCAATTCGCTTTGATAGATTCAACTGATATCAGATTTGAAGCGACAGAATTAAGCCTCACCTAACCCAAGAACTGATGAACCACATTTTACCTCCAGTATCCCTGAACCCCGTAATCCCCGCAATAAAATTTAGGTGCTCACGGTTTCCCCCTCTAAATCTAGAGTAACCTTAAACCTACTCCGCTATTAAGAACAATAGGACGAAGCTTAAAACTGATCCTTAATAACTCTAAAATTCGACAGCAGCTTTTTTCTTTTATTTTTGCAACCGAAATCCTTACAAAGTGGATTTTGGGATATTTTAAAGGAGAAAAAAACCCGAAGAAGTAATAAAGAGCCGCTTTAGCGGAACTACAGGGATCATTGGTAATAGCATAATGGCGAAGGATTACTTTCAAAAGATAATCATCATAATACGCTTGCAGTGACTACGAATTTATCTTATGCAAATATATTCTCTGCTTTTTTTTTTTTAAAGTAGATTTGATGAGAAGGGTTTCATTCTAATCAAGTCTGTCGTACAGAGTTGTGTGTAATTTTTATACTTTATAAAAATTGTTTTAAATGTTTAAAAATTGTACACTTTTAAGGGATATATTTCAAATATAGTGTAATTTAATTTCATCCTTTTATCCATTTATTTTAGAGGAGAATACTTTGACTACATGAAATAAATATCTTGCATTTATTTGCATTTGTTTTATTATTTGAATTTATTTCTTGCTTTCATTTATATTTTAGTCACATAACAATGTTAATTTAAAAGAACAATTGTATGTTTTATTTTTTAACGCGGGTTACTTCAATGAAAATATGGATGAAATATAAATAAACCATCAGAATTGAATCATTTTTCCAACTCTTAAAATAATAGTTTTCTTGAAGATGGTTATTTCTTAGCTTTCTTCAGTCTTTTCAACAATTTGCATAAGAAACGGACAGTATTGGAGAAGTGAAAATATTTCATGTATTTTTGTATTGACAGTCAGGCTGCCTGGTTAGAGCTTTCGAGATTTTTTTTTTTGGCAATTCAGGAAATGGCAACTGTCTCTTCTAAATGTCTCCGAAAATCAACTAATCAAAATCAATCTTCATCGTCCATTAGTTAAGTGTTCGTGAAACACACAAGAAGAATTGGATGTCCCGTCGAAGTATAAAATATATTTTTTGTTCATTTCTGATGAGTAAAAGAAAATCCACGATATTTAATTACTAATGAAATATTATAAAGTTATTCATTTTCATGAAAACAAATATTATCCTATCTATATTTAACAATTTGAAAGCATGTGAAAAATCCATATGAAATCTTGCATATAAATCATAGTATATGTTCCACATTTTTGTGCGAACACCCTCAAAAATAACTTCTGAGTTGTAACAGATTCAGCATTATCCAGGTTTCACAACGAACATACTATATTGTACCCATTTTATATCATCACAATTTAAATGACAACCCCCAAGTGTGGCATAAAGGAATTGCACTGTTCCTTCGCTAGGCTAACAAATTGATGTTCCAACCCACAGATAAAATATGTCCATCTTCGTCATAGACAAGGATGCTTTTGGATCGGCATGTTTTGACTAAAGCCCTTGATCTTCATTTGGAATATTGTCAAAATTTTTGCAATATTTTAAGTTGGGTATGAATCTTAATCTTTCAAAAACTAAATAATAATCCTGCAAATTAAATTAAGCTGCAAAATAAGAATTTAAAAATGGTGTTAAATAAGAATTTGCTGAAATAATATTGCTGTAAATAAAATAATAATGCTGTAATAAAAGCATGTCCAATAAGCATACTTTTAATTAAACATTAGTTTGTTTATGTGATGATGGCCCAGCATCCAGAAGGACCCAATCTGCCAAGGGGCATGCTCTACAGTCACTGCTTTCAAACGAGAAGACGTACTGGTGATTGGAACATGCCAATGTAAGTGACTCACATTAACATTCAAACTGTTTTTTTTTTTGTTTTTTTTGTGCTACGTGTTATTCTCTATATTACATCCAAACAGGAGTACTCACAGAATCTAATTATTTGCCCTACTGCGCATTGATGTATTATTTGCGGTAACATAAGTAGAGCATGAATCCTCTAAAAAAAAAAAAAAATTCAAGAACTCCAGTCGGGCTGTTAAACAACCTCATGTAAGAGAAACAAGAAAAATTGCTATACTTACACACTACGGATTTCTGTTCCAATGTAAGGGGAGACTTTTTGTGACTGCCTTCATTTATTTTTGAACGGGATTTATACGAGGATTATCCAGATGGGTATCTGAAGAAATGGCCCAAAGAAAAAAGAAAGTAAGGAGCGCATCCCTTCCTCTAGTTTTTAACAATAGGTTATCGCTTTCCCAAAACCATTTCCAACTGACCCAAGTTTGGGCATTTGGTTTCCTGTAAAGTGGAAACTACTCGAAAGCAGTAAATTGTCTTTTAAAGGACAAAGATCCCAGCTTCACTTTGTTGACCACTGCAATTTTTTTAGTAATTTTAAAAAATTGTGTTCAACATAACACATGATAAGCTACATTTATATAATTTTTAAAATTATTTATTTATTTTTTTGTTTAAATGTTATTGCTATGAAAAAAGATGTACGAAAATTATTAGACAATTCTAAAAATTACATTAAAAAATTAGACAAATAGGAATATAGTGTTTTTACTTACTTACAATGTTAGTACATAAATTTGTTGATTTCAATAAGAAATTTCGAATTGCTCAGAGTACGTCAAAGCAATACTCGCTTTATACCATATGCTGACAAGCATGTGAGAAGCTACGAATTTACCACAGGTGTATTATATATTTTCGAGGAAGAAGGATATTTTCCAATTTGATTCACATGTACTTTTCTATGTGTGGTTATATCATTGATTCATATACTAGCTAAAAGAACTAAAGCAATTGAAACTGAAGTAGCATAGTATTATCGCTATTATTAACTCCATCTGTCTTAAAATACTTGTAATTACCTGGCAAGAAATTAAGAATGACAAGTTTATAAAGCGAATTATCACTAATTTATTAACATACAATAATGTTCTTTTGAAAAAAATACGTAAATACAATACATAAATATATTGTTGAGTTGTACATATATATATATATATATATATATATATATATATATATATATATATATATATATATATATATATAGAATAATTGAAATTGGCTGTCTATTATTTCACAGTCTATTACAAGTCAGACTAAACTACATATATTCAGTTTAGTCTAACAATGAGAGGCCAATGGATGACCTTTGTTCCTTTTAAAGCTGAATCCGTATCAGATAATAAGATTGTACGTCGTAGAACCTCAGGCAACCAAGCCTGAACAAGTTGGGAGATCAGGTCTCTAGCTGGCTGACAATCTGCAACGCCAGCTTCAAGAATTGTTTTTTTTTTTTTTTTTTTTTGCTTGTCAGGTAATATTTAATTTTTCCCTTGTTATTTCCTTTATTTATTGGAAATTATTATTATTGCTATTTGTGGTTCATGTGGTTTGATCAATTGGTTTTAATTTATACTTTATAAGCCACGGGAACACTATTACAAAATATGGATGTGATTATGTTTAGTTTTGAAATTGAAAAAAAAATTGTTTGATGTTTTGATTTTTCCAACACAACACACAAATGTGAAACAAATAGCTCTGGTAATCTCTCCAATATTGTTACTTCTCTTTGTACTATGGAAATAGCATATTTGGTATTTACTCTCCCTGAAACATTCTAAAAGCTCTTTAGTCTTCTTCATGTTTTCATGTTTATCAATCATAAAAGCATAAAAGAAGTTTCATTTACTTATTTGTTGGCGACAATCTGCTAAATTTACCTTCGATATTTCTGCATGGGAGTTTAACGCATTTATGCAATTAAATTATGAATTATTTTTTCAGATCCAGCTATAAATTTTAATTTCCCTCCAGTTTCCACTTGGGTTTAAAATCCTTTTAAATATTATCAAGTATTTTCTTTTTTAACATTTTGCTTTCATTTATAGAGATCAGACGTTGTTTTCGGATGCTTTTGTTTCAAATTATTTGGTATTAGGTTCAATGTTGCATAAGGTGCACCACAGAAGACCTACTATACTGCACTAATATTGTTCCAATGTAATTAGGAATGAATGTTTTTAGTAGACAGGCCTCATGCCTCTTTAACTAAACCACTTTGTCCTTCCTAATTGGAATATACATTTTTCTAGTAAACAATTTAAATAGTACTTATAAAGTTCATATTTTTAATAATTTTCTTATTTATTTATTAAATTTACCAAAAAATTATTTTCAATATTTTCTAAAATTTAAATTATTGTTTTTTTTCAATTTTATTAATAAGAATGTAAATTATTTTAGACACACACTTACACACGTATACATATATTATTCATGAAAAACATTTCTTACTGGATATGTTATTCATTTTAATCTTAAAATGCAATGAAAATGCAAATGAAATGAAATGCTTACAATATATAATTTTTTATATTGTCAATGGATGTAAGATTGTTTTATATATATGTACTCGCGCATATATGTAATACACATGTACGTTATACATCTATAATATTTCACCAGTACTGTACGAGATACTATTTTGAGCAATATATAATTTTTTTTATGTTTAATTAGTCGACAATTTTGTGTTTTTTCTACTTATTAATTATATTTATAAATAATTGAAACTATAATTTATTAGTATTGTTACTCTGTTATTACGATTACTATTAGTGTATTATAGTTATTTTTACTGTGTTATTGTGATTATTCTCGTTATGTTTTTTATGATTTGTTTCTTATAACGTATTTACTAAATATATTTACATTCAAATATTTGATATAAGCGAGAAATAACTCGACCCGCCCCCAGGATGGGGGGATCATACGATTGAAAACAAATATTTTATATATCAGAATCAGCATAAATGATACATCCAATCACAATATTTTTGTGGGTGACATAATGACATATATTTAACAATTTATTAAATAACAAATTAAAGTTAATTAACTAAATTACTTTTTGGAGATATACTTTGATATAAGAAATTATCTTATATATGAGTATAAAATTCTAATTGTCCTTTGTAATTGACTTAAAATTAATTTAAATATTTAAGTAGATAAATATTTGACGAAATTGTATTTGTTCCATACTCAAAATAATATTTTAAGACAAAAAAACAACAACGTAATAACGCTAGTAAGCTTAATAAGCTATTTTCATCTCGGTAAACACTATTTTTTATAAAGTTTGATGAAACAATTATTTTAATTATAAAATTGATGCATCAAAGATGTTCATTAAAATATGTCTTCATTTTGGTTTAAATATTTCTAATCCTTAAAAACCTTCATACTTTAAATTCTTCTCAAACTATGACATTTTTTATTAATAGGATAGGTTTTCTTATCTATTATGAATAAGAATTTTATTTGAATATTTGAATAAAAAATAAAAGAAAATTAATGAATTTACAATTATTAACATAGCTATGAACTTATCTTGATTTCCTCTTCTTTCTCAGAAAATGTGAATAATTGGTGCAAAAGAAGGTTAAATTAGCATTAATTGCATGCAATATATTTCTCGGTTTGAAAATGTTTTTATTTTTTTTTAGACAACTTAGATTTTTTTTTGCTTTAAAATATAAAATATTTAATGGTATATTATATTTTTGTTTCTAAATTCATTATAAAATGACAATTTTTTCAAAATATTTCTTTAATTATAAATTATTTATAAAAGAGTGATATAAAATGTCTTAAATTTTATTTTTATTTAAGGTGTATTATAGATTTCTTACAGATTTAAAAAAATTTAAATGATGTCAAACAAATATTATATTCCACACAAAAAATGAAGCAGAATAGAGATCACTATTATAATTAGTGGATAAAATATTTTATCTATAAAATGTTTCATTAATTTTTTTTTTAAATTTATAATTTAAATTAAGTATACTTTTTAAACTACATTGGATATTAAATGATGCTCTAGTCAATACGTTTCTTTTATTGCATTGTATCTAAATACCCAGCATTAAAGTTCATAAACATGCATTTTAAAATGCAGTGAAAATACTATAGTAAAGCAATGGGTTTATTCCTTTTTGGCGATATTTTCTCAGTTATAAGTAAATATTTTTAAAATAAAGTCTCTTCAATATAATAGCGTTTTAATTTTCTGTAAAGATACTTTTTGAAAATGGATAGTTCTCTCTGAAAGCAATTTTATCATAAAAAAAATTTGATGTCATTTCTTCTTGGAATTACCCTACAAATGAATCTCTTTTTTGTACTTTACAGTTTCGTGCTATGCTTTTAAAATTGAAAATAAAGGGTTTTCGATATAATTTTCTTTTCATGAAACAAAAAAAAGGAATTGATATCAAAATTGACTAAAGTAGTATAAAAACGCTGAACATTATTCCTTAATATTTTAAAAAGCTGCTTATCATATTGTCGGCTTTTTCATATTGTATATGGAATTTCTGAATATATTATTGTCTTTCATAGAAATGAAATGCAAATATTTCAAGGAAAAAAGGACTTTTCTAAAACAAATATCAATGATTCATTCTTTTTTAAGCTTCTTAAACGGGATGAAAGTTAAAGTATCGAGCTTTTATTTGTATTTTGGTTTTATTATATTTATTTATTTTTTATTATTTACAGTTTATTCACTTTATCTATTTTTATGTATATTAAACTAAATATATAAACGGTTTTGAAAACACTAACACAGAACTTTAATGTAAAACACTCTCAAAATGTATATATATATATATATATATATATGTTCTTCTTAAAAATGTTAATTTAAATACAACCGTCTATATGTTTTAATATTTGCAATGGGATTTCCGAAAATTGTTAATAGTAAAGTAGCTAAAATAACAGTATTTTTAAATATATTGATGCATTTAATAAAGATATTCTTACAATAAAATTTCCATATTGCGCACGACAAGGAAATGAACGCAGTAATAATACCATTAAGGACACATATATATTTTATCATTATAATATTCTAATCAAAGTAATTGATTATCAAATAATAATTTTCCTTTTGTATTGAAATTTTTATATTACATGAGTTTTCAGAAAATAAATTAAAATACAAATATATTGTGGAGTTATTGATTTATACCGTTGCCATTCTATTATGTTTGACGTTACTTGCACAAACATATTAAAAATCCTTTACAAAACAATTTCTAATATTATTTTGATATTTTATAGAAAATAAGTCATTGTTTTACATGCATATTAAAAGATGAAAGCAAATATTGTTGTGGAATCGCGTAGAATTCTTCTGTATTCATTTCATTTATACTCTACAATAATGCGTTGTGTCAATATTTTAAAAATGAATAATATAGATGAATTCCGAAATAAGTATGCTCTCACCTAAAACATTTCATATTAGTATGTGATGTCTCATAAAAATACATCAAGAGGCAAACATACTGAGTTTCGGCGTTATTTGATTTAAACCGTTTTGTTTGACATTACCTGCGCAAATATGTTAAAAATGTTCCAAGAAACAAATCTTAATATGACTATCCTGGTGTCTCATGCCGGAGCGAGCCACTGTTCTCCGCACAGTGAAGGAGACAAAAGCGAATATTGCGCAGCAGAATACTTCTCGAACACAGAATTCATTAAAGCATCTAATTAGCCAAGGGGATGCGAAGGAAAATACTACTACAGTTAGCTCGACAAGGACAATACTTCTCGAGAGAAGTTGAAAAATGTCTTCCTTCCAAGATCTCATTGTTAGTTTCTTTGTTTTCTTTGCCACCTTACCAGGAATTTATACAATCAAATGCTTGCATACTTGTGCTTTCTGATGCTTTCGAAGAAGAATTAGCTGCATGTATTAGGACTTTTCTGGGCGGAAAATATTTCAGAAAGTTTATCGGGTGTGTGTATACCTATACGCTTGATGGAAAAAGAAGAAAAGACGACACTGCTGCTGTTCGCATCGCGAATCTAATGAAGATGGAATGGGAAGGAAGAAAATTCTATTCTGAGAATTTTTCACTGTGATATTTGTGGAATATTTTTGAGGATGTGTGTTTTGAAGTTATGGAATGAAAAAAGATTTCAGAAAGCATCTTTGTTTCTGTCATTAGACATTAATTGCTTGTTTCATTCAGTCAATGTTGGGCTGAAATATTTTGAGAAATAAGATTTCTTTTTGAATAAATCGTTAATGAATAGTTAAATATTTATAATTCAAAAGTAATGACATCAACCATGTTTCTGTTGTTATGAGTGTTTGGTTATTTTAATATAATTTCATTTTCATAAAAATTTCATAAAAAAACTATACTCTAGATAAATGGCAGTCAATCTGGTCAGCCTACCGACCATTAGTGGCCATTCCAGCTTTCATGGTGGGCCGTAGGGATTTTATCGGTTACTGAAGCGCTTCCTTTTTATCATGTGTGAACTTGATGTTGTCCTGGTTAGGGGTCCATGACGTTATCCGAAAATGAGGGCCAAACAAATAAAACTCCATTACAAATTTTGGTACTTTGGGTACTTGGTACTTTGGACCCCTTAACTCTAGAAATGCTTTATGAATAACGTTAGTCTTAAGGGATTTTCTGGAGAATTTGGCTTTTTGTTTGAAGTGTTTTGTAGTATGGTTTTGAAGCACATTTGTATATCCATTAACTATAAGTACTCGTAGTGCGTTGTTCAATTCCTTCTTAAAATTTTCACATTTATCACTTTTGGCATTTTCCCGTGCTTATGGAGCTGTATAGGGCTTCTTATTGTATTTGAAATACTTCATTCTTTCATTTATGCCTAGTATTTTCAAACATTGATATATTCTCTTGGGTATTGAATGTGATTTTGATCTATTTAACATTGCTATGTTCATGTGGCTATTGAATTTGGCCATTCTTGTACACTCATGCCCATAAATTAAGGATAATGAAGTTCAGGCAAAGAAAGAGACAGAAGCAAAAAAATTTGACTTATTTGTAAAGTCTATTTATTAAACAAAAGGTAAAAAGAGCAAAAAAAGAGGCTATATGTTTGACATAATTAATAAAAATTGCGATTTTTACTCCCTGGAGCAAATTTCAAAAAACAACCTATTTACAAAAAAACAGTATAACATGGTTAGTATGATGGTTAATAAGGGGCATGTCTCCGGACGATGCAATACAGGCCTTACAACGCCTAAGCATGCTGAGTATCAAATTATCAATCTGATCTTGGGGAATATTACACCACTCATCAAGCAATGCCCTCGAAGTTCCGGTTGACAGGTGGGATGACGGGCTGCAATTCGTCGGCCAAGCATATCCCACACATGCTCTATTGGATTCAAGTCCGGTGAATATGCTGGCCAATCCATACGGGTGATATCCTCCAATTGAAGGCATTCGTCTACAATGTTTGCACGGTGAGGACGAGGCGTTATCATCCATAAACTGAAATTCAGCACCTATGGCGCCCGAAAGAAACGTACATGTTGTCCCAGAATGACATCCCGATAGATGTGGCCTGACATCGTTACGCTCTGAACATGCAGGTCAGTTCTGAACCAAGAATAATTCCTCCCCAAACGAGCCATCCTGCACCACCGTAACGATGTCGTTCAATGGTGTTCTCTTGGTGGTAACGGGTACCTGGCGCTCTCCATATGAAAGTCCGGCGAGAATCAGACTGCAAACTAAACCTGGACTCGTCGGAAAGCATCACACAAGACCACTGTTGCGGTGTCCACAATGCATGCTCTATACTCCAGGTTAATCGCAGGCGACAGTGAGTTGCGGTAAGTGGAACACATCTGACAGGCCTACGAGCATATAGACCAATGTGCCCTAAGCGTCTGTACACGGTCTGCCTTGAAACTGTCGTACGGGTAGCTGAAGAGATCTGACGAGACAGGTCTGATGCTGTGCTCCGTCTGTTTCTTTTGGCAGTAACTGCTAAATACCGGTTCTCATTCGGCGTTGTAACTCGGGGGCGACCCGTGCTGCAACATCTACTCACATTACCATCATCTTGGAATCGTTGCCAAAGCCAGAAGATGACACTCTGGGTGATTCAAGTTCCTCGGATACTTCCAGCTGGGTACGTCCATTCCAGTTGTCCGATAATTCTACCACGTAAAAATCATCCAAATGCTTCCTTTGTGCCATAACTATGCGGTTATCGCACTGAAAGGCTTTTTAAAGTGCTTGTGAACAATTTTACTTCTTTGCCACCATTCCTTATATAACCTTTTCTTACACTCTCGTCATTGTGACGTACTATCCGTGCCATCTGGTGGTTTCCTGTAATTTGCATATTCTTCTTCAAGATGTGTGTGATAATTCTACATGTGAAATTTTTATATTAGAGTTCAATTTCTGTGTGATTCTGAATTATCCTTAATTTATGGACATGAGTGTAGTATTCCAATCAACTGCTTCATATTCTCGTGCATTATTAAACATTGGCATATTCCTGAGTTTATTCATCCGTTCTCGAAGGTTCCCACATGATAAGTTGAAATTTACCGAGCAATTTCAGATTTTTTAGATTTCATAATAACAATATTATTATTTAAAATTTAATTTAATTTTTAAATGTTGAAATAGAAGAATTTCTGTTATTTCCAAATATGTAGAAAATGATATTCAGTTTATTGATAACTTTCCCTACTTCATATCTTGTGGAATCAAATTTTAGTGCTGTTAATGACATTATAACCAAAGAAAGATACTGCCTGAATATTTCCTAAAGAGAGGACCTTTGTTTGTTCCTTACAAAAATTTACCAGATATCTATTATTTAGATTCCGGCATCAGCATCAAGGATCTCATTAATAATTTAATTAATTAAATGTAACTTCTTCAGACTTCATGCTTGTATGCATGCAAAGTACAAATAAAATATACATTTAACCACAACAAGTTGTTTTAGAAATATTTATTTTGCCAATCCGACATGAAATATTTGGTAAGAAATTATTATTATATGCTTTAGCTTGCTGTAACTCTGCTTTTACTATAAGTTTTATAAAAAGTAAAATTTCTTCTCTACTTTATAAATCACCACTACTGTGGAACCTGTGGGTGGCTAGAAAGTTTACTAGTAAATAGATACAAAAGTGGCCGGTGGGTATAAAAATGTTGATTAACTTTATTCTAGACAAATCGAATCAGCAGAAAAAAATATAAAACATTTTCACACTTTAAATTTGAAGAAAAATAATATTTATTAGACAAAACACTCCTTTGCTAAGAAAATTACACTAATATAATTTAAAAGTAAAAATGAAAGTACGTCTTCAAGTATCTTCAGTTCAAATTTGAACTAATTGTAATGAAGGGTTCTCTTTTATCAGCATTTTTAAAGTGGGACTTTAATTTTAATCACCCTGTATATTGATTTATAATTCTATTTTCCTGTCAAAGCTGCGCTGAAATGTTTAGGGAAATAATTAATAATTTGAGAAAAATGTTAAATATTTTTTAATACTTATAATGAAAATAGTAACGACATTAACAGTGGTTTTTCCGGAATGTCTGTTTATTTTAATATAATCTCATATCATGATTGATAAAAAAAAAAAATATACTGTAGAGAAACTGAATCAATAAGAAAGATATGAAATGAATAAAAACAGGATATAATAATATTATAATATATGAACTAAAAGACAAATTTATTAGATAAAACAATAATTAACCTCTTAGTAAGAAAATTACACTACTGTAATTTAAAATAAAAGAATTCAGATAAAAATAAGGCTTAAGTATGCTATCATTACAAGCAAAACGTCACACACCCAAAATAAGTCAATTGCATGTTTTGATATTTTTGACATTAATAAATTAAAACGAAACATTTTTTATTAAATAAATGAAACAAAAAAAATATTTATTTTTTACTTTGCGAAATATATTTTCCCAATCAATGATATAATGGAATATATAAAATATGTTGTATTTTTACATGACAAAAATTGGAACTAAATTTCCAAATCCATAACATCTATCCTAAATTCAAATCCATTTGCAAAGAAAATTACAACAATTCATTCAGAATTGCACACTACCAAAATATTAAGAGCACATAAAAACATCATCATTAGAATTAAAATTTGGCAATATAAAAAAACAAAAATTGAATAAACATGAAGGTTAAAAGAAGAAGAAAGTTGAAGATGCAAAATATTTTCTTTTCGAAAATGCGTTCCATAAAGGGAAAAAAAAAATGATTAAATATTCTTCGATAAATTGGCTAATTTTGTTGAAATGCAAACTGTTATATCCATTAAATTGACTGCAAATTTTCAATATAATACAAAATGTTATGAATTTTCATGTTGATTTTCAAAAAGTTATTTATTACAAAACATGTCTAACATTGTGTCACCAACATTGTGAGGATGTTACTTAAAATTGTTAAACTGTAATTTTTTTATTGAATCATTGAATTTTCTTACCAATAGTCTTTAATTTCTTCATAAATAACAATTTCATTTTTAAAAAAAATAATAATTTCATATTTGCTGCTTTACCATTATTACTTGAAGTGCTTTACTATACAAAATATTTTTAATATTTTTAAAACATATCAGAATTAAATCAAATGATAATAATATTTAGCTTAATAAAAAATTATGATACCTTAAACATAAATATCTTCATTTTATCTCCACATAGATATTTTATAAGTATTTCGTGTTTCTCTCTGTACTAAATTTATTTAATTAAGTTTAAGTGGCGCGCCTATGAAGAACTTTAATTTTTCTTGTCATGGCCTTTTTTTCAATTTTTCCTTCCCAAAACAGCTTTGATCTTCAAAATACGTATAAATAAAAAAAGTATTTCATATAGAATTAATAACTCAAATTTCTATGAAAAGCTGTTAATTTTCGAGTCCTGTATAAAAAAAAATTTATTAGGAATCTAATAATAGTTTGACATCAAACATATTTTACTTCTCCACTTTTAACGTGGTTTTTAAATTCCAAGTATAAAATTCGATCTTGCGGAAATCAAGATGAATAATTTTGATATCTTTTTAATATCAAGAATCCTCAACTTCGGTTCTACTTGAATGAACTTCTTAGAATATATTATAGGAAAACATTTTTTTGAACAAAATGAATGATTACTTGTTTCAAATAAATATTTTCTTTCCATGTTCTAAAAATATTTTCAATCCTTCTTCATAAATTTTAATACAGTTCTTCCTTTGATGTATAAAGAATTTTTAGCCAATTTCAACTCTGATCATAACATGAAAGTTATCAAAGAAAATGCATTATTTTGCAAAAAAAAAAAAAAAAAGGTTCCAGACATTCATTGTAATAATACAAAAGGGTCTATATAAATTTTTATAATTATTGTAACTAATTTCTGAATTTATTATAACAAATTGGAAAATGTGTAAGTTTTTAAGTAGTATAGAGTACATTGTTATAAAATTTTGTTCATCAATTCTTTGGGAAAGAAGTAATTCATCTCAAATTATACTTTTTAAGTTTTAAATTAATCAAAAATATGATTCTATTTAAATACCATATAACAATTTATATCCTTAAATTCAAATTACTAATTTGTGAAAAGCATAGAAATTTTAATAATTTCATTTTTCATTTCACTCATATTCATTTTTTTTTCACGAGGTTGATAAATATAAACAAAATAAATTAAAAAGTGCTATATTTAGCAATATTCGGCGAATTATCGCTTGCACCCATCTAACAGAAATGTACCTTTTATTTTTATTTTCTTGCAGGATTAATAGATTTGCATATCATCCCAGCCTCGTAGATTAGCATTGAAAAAGTTCTAAAAATTATCGGCTTATACAATAAAGTATACGATATATGTACACCGTATATTTCCTGGTATAAGCATATTTCAATAATCTATGTATCTATATCTATCCATCTCTCTGTCTCTCTCTCTCTCTCTCTCTCTATATATATATATATATATATATATATATATATCAAGTAAGCAAATTTTATTGATAATATTGGATTGATTACATTTTTTTTTTTGTAAGAACCGAGCCCATATGCTAACGATCAAATGGTTTCTATAAGTAAATTTATAATGTTCTAACGCGAATTGTTTTCTCTAATGCACGTTGATCTAAATTGACTTATGCTTTTTATTGTGCTATCTAACATTATCAACAACTACAATGCTGAATGCCATTTTAAAAATGAAATATTTTGTTCGACAATCTTATACGGTAAAAAATTTAAAAGTAAACCTTTGCAATACCTATTGTCTCCGTTAGACATCCTAGTTGTGAATTAATTTTAATTAAATTATATTCTGTCTTAAGTGGGGGAGAAACGTCTTCGTATGAAAATTCAATACTTCACTGCTACAACTGTAATTATAAAGTTTGTATGAAATTTACACTTTCACAATTCAACAGCGTATTATTTTTGAATTCATTTCTACAAAATATTTAGTTGGCAAAAAAGTTATTTCAGTTTTCAATGCTTGAATACTTTTGTAAAATCCGAATGTGCTTTCTTACCAACGCAATATAATTAAGCATAATAATGTAGGCCTGGAGAGTTGCAACACATGAATGAAGTTTTTCATATTTAATATGTTTTATTCAGTTAGCTACTGGGGTTGGAATGGCATTTAATATCGTGGAAATGTAAATTTTAAGTTCCACCGTAATTTTAAGCTCCGTTTAAAATTATGCTCCAACGAAGCATAGATGTTTCTCTTTTTTTATCGACTACAGTATTGTGTTTTTATTTATTCCTAGCATTATTGCTAACTCGATAAAACCGACCAGTACTTAAAAAAAAAAGGAATTTCACACAAAATTTCGCGCGTTTTCACGACTTCAAACACCGAGCATCTTCTGGAGGGAACATTCATTCACCGAGAACGGGGGGGAAGAAGAGTTTAAAACTCTAGAAAATTCGGAGACGTTTGTGACTGTCTTCAAAGAAATAAACCATGTAGTAAGGAAGAGAAGAAGAAGTAGAAGCAAAAAAGAGAGAGAGAGAAATACGCTGTAACTTCGGAGCTTCATTCGCTTCACTGCGATTACTTCAAGCGGAGGAACATCTCTGAAAAGACTCAAGAGCCGTAAGAGTGTGAGACAATTTTTTTTTTTTTTTTTTGTTGTTTGGTTCTTTTAATTTTTGTTCTTTTATTTTTTAGCTTCTTGTCTTCGTTCTCTCGACTGCTTTTGTCGACGGCTAGGGTTGTGCTGTTAGCGTTAAAATGACCTTGTCATTCGCCTATGATGGTGGAAGAGTCTGGAAAACGGCGATGTGTCTTTAGCAAGTCATCGGAATTTGATAGATCATTTGCATCCGAATGATGGCTGGTGGAAAAGTCACTCACAGACCTGCTTCTCGTCGTGAGGGGGAAATTGGGGGTGGGGAGTGGAGTAATTAAAAAACGTTTATTCAAATTCAGTTAGGGGGTGTGAATGTTTTCATGCATTAATTACATTAATGCTTCGAGGAAGAAGAAGATTGATGAGAATGCATGGACTTCGGGTATTAAAATGTATTAAAGTGGAAGTTCAAATTTTTGTATGTGTACATGACTTGCACGTTATGGTGATTAAACGTTTTCGATAGTGGGAAGTGATTCTAAGGTGAATCTCTCTAGAAATAATTAGTGTTTCACATTTTTAATTAGTTTAATTAAATGTCTGAAACAAAAAAAAAAACACTTTTGTTTTTATTTGAATAAATAAATTAAAGTTCAGATATTTTGGGTAAATTTACTATTAATTATTATGTTGAATCCCATTTGTAGAAATAATTGGGGATTCAAATTTTAATTCATTTAACAAAATAGCTTAAAGGAGAAAAAGCACTTTTATTTAAATTAAATTAAATACATGAAGTGGGTAATTAAGTGTTTCATTTTATCCCCACATCAGTGAAAATAATTTAATTAATTTAATTAAATGACTCAAACATGGAGGCATTTCTGTGTGTGTTATTTGAATTCAGTACATAATAGTTTCAATGTTTGTGGTAATTCATATCTTGTGTTGCGGTATCTGTAAAAATAATTTGTGTTTCAATTTTTAATTAAATTAATTAAATGCCTTAACAGCGAATTAATTTTTGTCTAATTAATGTTTGTGTAATTTTTGTTTTTTGTTTGCGAATAACTTTCAATGTTTGAGGTAATTCATTATATCTTGTGTTGCGGTATCTGTGGAATTAATTTGTTTTAATTATTAATTAATTTAATTAAATGCCTTAAAGGCGAATGAATTTTTGTCTTTATATGAATTTAATACATAATAGTTTCAATGTTTGAGGTAATTTATTACTTTATGGTCAATCACATTTGTAGAAAAAATAGTATTTCACATTTTAATTATTTTAAAGAATTTCCACAAAAAAAGAAAAAAATATTTTTGTTTTTATTTGAATAAATAAATTACAAGTTTTAAGAAATAACTCTGAAATAAATATTGCAGTTAAGAAATTAAATATAAGCAATTTTTCTAGAATTTTAGTTAGACAAAGCTTAATGACAATCATAAACAATAAAAAAAACACACAACACTAAAATTTAACGTTAGTGACTTGGATTTTTATATGAGCTTTGAATTGCACGTTTGAATATCAAGCACACTATTGGTAAACTGTTTTATTATATTTAGTGCGTCTTTGAATTATTTTCTGTATTTTGAGAAGCTTCAAACGAACAGAATTTAAAATATCAGAAGTCTATTATTTCGTTAGAATATCATATCTACTCAATTAGCTAATTTGCCATTATTCTGCAGAAAATTGCGGCAGAAATAATATATGAACAGCATGAATAGTAAAAAATAAAAGCTATGATGTTTTGATTCATGTTGATATAACAAAACCATAATAACGTCACATGCACACTAAAATTCTTCATATCCTCGTAAAAATAAAGGAATAAATTGTTCAAGATCTGAAGTGCGCATAAGCTACAGCGCAAAACTGAAAATCATTAGACAAAACAAATATCAAAAGAAGGAACGGTTAAAAATGCAACGTCTGTAAAATAAGAACGGATATATTTATAAAAATATCCAATATATATATTCACTCAATCTGTAAAAAGAATTTGTGTCGACATTCATTAGAGTAGAACATGACTGTAACAAATTTGTCTATTCACTGCATTCTACTTTCAGATAAGTCCTTATTTTATAAGTTCGTATTACTGCTGTTAAAAAGTTAATTAACATTAGGAATCAGTTAAAGTTATCGGTTACATAAAGTTTTCAGTAATTTTATTTTTTTTTTGTCTTCTAATGTGAAAATATAATAAATTTTTAAATGTTACTTTATTACGACTTTGAATATATATATATTTTTTAAATTTTTAAAAAGATATATATTTAAATATTAATAGAAATTATTATTAGTGCTATTTCTAAAATAAATATATTTATTTTAATTAATTTTAACGTTCTTATATAAAAATATTGCCGTTTCTTATATTATTAAATATTAACAATTAATTATATAATAAGCATGTTTAAAATTATTTAACACTCACATTCATGACTTGACAATAAAAAAGATGAAGCATGTTTGAGTTACTGAAACTAATTTTCTTGTCCGGATGACATCGCAATTCAGTGAATTTTTTTATAATTTAAGGAATAAATTCTTTTTTACATTATTAGATAATTACTATTTTATAACAAGCATCCCTAAAATTATTTTACTATTAAAAATTATATGAAGACATAAGAAAATGAATCTGCAAGCATTTCTCAAAATTAGTGTCCTGTCCAGACAACTTATCAATTCCAAATCTATAACATTACACAAATTATCTCCCCTCCCACAGTAATTCGATATGATTTTTTTGCAATTTAGGGAACTATTCATTTCTTATTATATTTTTATAATAACTACTACACCTGACAATTAATTATATTTATAAAAAGCACGTATAAATTATTTTTTACTATTCGCAATTACAAGAAGACAAAAAAAAAAAAAAAAAAGGAAACTAATATGTATTTCTCAGCCCAGATGACGCCACAATTCTATGAATTTTTGATAAATTAAGATATTATTTCTTTTTTTATACTATTAAATAATAATGACTAGAAAATATTGAAATAACAAGCAAGCGTGGAATTATTTACCATTTACAGTTACTTCAAAAACAGAAAAAGAAGAATTTTTCATTTATTTCTCATATCAAATGTCCCTTCCATATGACATTTCTTCATAAATTATTATATATTTTCCTGCAGTAGCTGATCTTGAATCCTTTGCAAATCCTTCACACGTCATAAATTTCTTATAAATTAAGAAATAATTTCGTTTCTTAAACGTTCTTTAATGGTTCGTTTCTTTAATAGTAAGAAATTGTTGAAATAACAAGCCTGCATGAAATTATTTGCCATTTTTACAATTACCTGAAGAGGAGAAAAAAAAGAAGAGTTTTTCATGAATTTCTCAAAGCAAATGTTCCGTCCAGATGACATTCCAATAAGTCTATGTACCCCTTTTACAAATTATTATATATCTGCCTGCAGTAGCTAATCTTGGCTCCTTTGCTAATCCCTCACGCGTAAAGCACCCTTCAACTAGGCTTCCCCACCTCATTAGAGTAGGAACCAAAGGAGAGAGAGAGAGAATATTCAGAAAAAAAAGAGAAATCACTTCTAGTACTAAATATCTGTAATATTATACACCATTAACTCGGTTTCTCACCACATCTCTAACAAGATTGTGCACCCTCAAATGGCAACAGCACCTGCCGTTATTTCATATCTTTATAGGTAAAGAGGGGACAGAATGAAGGGGGCAGTCCCCCTTAATTCTCCTTCATTTGTGACCCCCAGGTAATTTCAAACCCCCGTTAGGTGATATATAATCTTATCGAACGAGCCCTGTGTCCTGCCGGGGTTACAAATTACGGAGAAATACGACCGAAATTAGAGAAGGGGGCGCATGCGCAGTGATGAATGACTCCTTGCCGTAAAAACGCTAATGGGTTTCGATGGGTTTTTGTGGTTGACGACTCATTTTGTTCTGGGCCCTTTTATACTTGTTCTAGAGTAGGAGAAAGAACT
>BPLR01019742.1:0-79787 GCA_021605095.1 Caerostris extrusa | reverse complement strand
AGGTTGCCGAACCCTGGTTTAGGGAATAGTCAGAAGTCGCACGGTGTGAATACGATGGTTGTGGAACGATATGGGTTTCATTTTTGGCGAAAAAGTCACGAAGAATCAATGCAGTGTGAGCTGGCGCGCATTCAGTATTTTCGGTACCAATCAAGATTTGACTCGTTTGAGGCCCAAAATGGAATTGACCGATCCTTTTGAAATTCCAACATCAGCAGCAAAATCTCTAATTGTAAATCGACAGTTTGCAAGCACCAAATCTTTAATTTAATGGACGTGAGCTTCGTCGGTTTGGGGTTGATGGTCGACCAGGGGGCTCTTCGTCTTCAACGCGTTCTCTGCCCTCTTTGAACTGTTTATACCACTTCTAAATCTTTCTTTCTAATATAGGAATGCTCACCGAATGCCATCTGCAACATTCTATACGTTTCCGCAAACAAAATTTAATGCAAGTTCTTTTGCTCAGTTAATTCAGACATTTCAAAAATCGCCTGAATCGGTTTAGCGTCTCCCAAAGCCAAGCGTAACATAAACCTAATGAACACAACACACTCAAACACAAATTTCACTGCACAGACGTCCAAGGACAGTGTCAGTAACCTAAAAAAAAAAAAAAAAAAAAATTGCAATTCCATAAGCCCCGGGAATTTTAAATTGAAAACTGGTCTTACTTTTTGGACACAGTAGTATAATCTGTGGATTATAGGCAGTAATTTAATGTACTTCCGTACTTTTTTTTTTTTCTTTAGCTCATAGAAAATGAAAGCTAAAGATAAAATATTTTAAAGATTTAGAGAAGTATTATTGATGCGTCACTTCCTTTTTTTTAAAATAATTTTGAAAAAAATGGATAAAAACGAGTTTCGTGTGTTAATAAAGCATTGCTTTTTGATGATTCTAAGCAGTGTTTGGAGCTGTTCAATCGTAATAAACCCGAATTTTTCGTCGATATGTGACAATGGATGAAACATGGCTCCATCATTTCACACCGGAGTCCAATCAACTGTCAGCCGAGTGGACTGCAAGTGATGAACACTAAAAATGCTATACCTTCACTTAAAATGCTATAACTCACATACTAATAGTGCAACAGCTGTCAAATTTATACACGTGTCTTTTGAAGGTTAGGGCTAACTAAAACTCATATGGATTTAATACTAGTAGCGCCATCTTTTGTGTCAGCCTACGAATTGTTCAGCCCACCTGTTAGATGATGAATAACATTACAATATTTGATTTTTTTTTTCAAGGAGAGACTGTTTCTAAATTTTCATTGCTTTGATTTAATTAATTGAAAGAAATAAACTGAGGTATTTTTAAAGAACTCAATATTCTGAATATTTCTATTTTTAATAAAATAACTGCCATTCGCCTTTCACTAACAAAAAAAAAAAAAAACTGCATTTAATTGATAATGTAAAAGGACCAGAGTGGTATAACACTTTATATTGTTAAGTGTGTTGTTATATATATATATAATTATAAATTTCATTTTTCATAGGGAATGTTTCAGCTCCTGTACAGTATCTAATTCTATTCTCATTTTTGGAGGAAAGAATAGCCGAGGTCCTCTAAATAGTGTGGAGAAGTATGATTTTGAGACACTAGAATGGAGTATTGTTGCCATGATGAGATATTGCATGGGTGAAGTAGCTATTGCAAAAATGAGGGTACGTATCTTAATAATTTTTAATTATTAATTTTCAATCAAGCCTTTAACTATTTCTCTAAAAAATCGTTATCTCTAACATTTATACAATCGTATTTGAATGAATAATTTTAATTCCAAAAGTGCATCGCTTTTCTTTTAGATCAAGTAATTACCTATTTCATACTATATGTGTGTTGGTCTTTTACGATTGATAACTATGGCTCTCGGTACCACAGGTTTCGGGTTCGAGTCCGTCATGGATGTTTATAGTGGTTCGGAATCCACTTTAAACTGTAGCTCCCTGTCTGTTTAGCCTAAAGTGTGCACAAGATGACCGTAGAGCGACAAACCAAACCAATTTACGATTGATGATGATTGAATAAATAATAATGGATTGTTTTGAAACAAATCCTGGCAAATCTTATCCAGCAATTTCTTCAAGCTTGTTAGTATTCCTGACCCTTCGGCCATATGTTTAGGCCATATATGTTTCGACCATATAGTAAACGTACACCATGGCTAGAACATCAGTTGGTCAAAGCAATAAGGAACATCTCAACCATTTCCTAGAAAACTAAATTGAAAAATTTAAGGATTTTTATATGATAAAACATGTTCTCTGATTGAATGCTGCAGCTAAGAGATGCACGGTCTGCTAATACTTAGATTACCAGTTTAATTCTCTTTGTGAAAATTTTCTCCCCATTTTATTTTCAATACAGGGACCTGAATGGCCGAGTGGCTAGCGCTCTGGCTCTCGGTACCACATGTTTCGGGTTCGAGTCCTGGCGGAGCCATGGATGTGTGTAGTGGTTCGGAATCCACTTTAAACTGTAGGTCCCAGTCGATTTAGCCTAAAGTGTGCACAAGATTTACATTTCAAAATGTAAATTCTTTCTTTTAAAAATGTATCTAAAATTATCCTATTACAAAAGGGGCCGCATGGCTAGCTCTCGAAAGCACAGGTTTCGGGTTCGAGTGCCGGCGGTGGCAAGGATGTTTGTAATGGATCGGAATCCACTGTAAACCGTATGCCCCGGTCTAACATGATTGTAGGGCGTTGCGGAGGTATTGTTACTCCTCGTCCGTAGCTTATCTTCAAGCTACACGTACCTCCTGGTAGTGCTAAGTAAGTAACGCCGGTGCAGCGCTTGCTTTAAGGCATCAAAGACAATTGTCTAAGTGTTTGCCAGCTGCATTAGGTCAAAAAAATTTTCAATACCATATCACTTAAATTGTAAATTATAATGCATAATTTTGTGAATTGATTAGCATTTCCTCCTAGAAATATGGCTTTTTCCATGTTATCGTAGGGAAAAGCAATTTTTTTCCAAATAGTAACTTCTGGGCACCTGATGGCCGAGTGACTAGCGCTCGGTCCCGGCGGTGCCATGGATGTTTGTAGTGGTTCGGAATCCACTTTAAAACCGTAGATTTCAGTCTCATTTGACTAGAGCGTTGGACCTACAGTTGATAACCCTAACTCGTAAAAAGATCTACTGTCCAGAAATCTGCCAGCGAGCAGACAGCCTTGGCCCACCATGGGACTGTTGCGCCACTGATGATGATGATGATGAGTAATTTCTGGCTTCTTTCTCAACTTATTAGACATCGATCTCTTCCAAAATTGAGGGGGCCTGATGACTAGCGCTCTGGAGCTCGGTACCACAGGTTTCGGGTTCGAGTCCCGGCCGTGCCATCGATATTTGTAGTGGTTCGGAATCCACTTTAAACTGCAGGGCCCGGTCTGTTTAGCCTAACGTGTGCGCAAGATGACCGTAGAGCGACAAACCAAACCAAACTTCCAACATTGAATATATTGAAAATAAAGAATTTTTCTTCCGCAACTTGTTTCTTATCCGTCAAAATTTAAATATGAATCTCGAATTTTTTTCTATCCACATAAACATGTGGACAAATGCTTTGCATTCTGATTCTACAAGACAGTTTTCAAGTTGAGACTGATGTACTTTACAATTGGATTTTTTAATTGCTGTTTCAAAAGTTCCATTAACTTGTTTCATCTAAACTCATGTTTGTGAAAATTGCAACACCATGAAGGAATCGTCATAATTGAATGAAATTTAATACGCAGTTGAGTGGTAGTGGTACAAATAAATGATTAAATGTTCAAAGCAAACAAACAATAACAAGAGATCGGAATCAGTATTTTTGTGTAGCCACCACGCGCCGCAATAAGTGCTGCTACACGACGTGGCATGGAGTCAAACAAATTTTGAATGTCTGCCTGAGGAAGAGCATTCCATATTGTTTGTATGCGCACCCAAAGTTCGTCTGCAGAAGCAACAGGACGAGGATCACGAGCGAGACGCCGACCAACGAAATCCCACACATGTTCAATCGGCGACATATCCGGGGAATACGCAGGCCAAGGAAGAAGCTGTACCTGCCGCGTTGCAAAGAAGGATTGAACAGTCCTAGCGATATGAGGGCGGGCATTGTCCTGCTGAAATACAGCGCTTGGCAAGCTTTGAAGAAAGGGAACAGCTTGGGGCTGTAGAACTTCACTGATGTACCGGTTGCTGTTCAGATTGCCCACAATTCTTAGCAATTGAGATCGTACATGATATGCTATGGCAATCCAGACCATAACTCCGGGTGTTCGTCCACTGTGGCGTTCGATAATGCACTCCGGAAGGTGGCATTCACCGGCATAGCGGCTGACACGAATGCGGCCATCATGGTACCACAAATTAAAGCGGGATTCGTCAGAAAACACGGCATGCTGCCAGTCTCTATGCTGAGCGGCCCATTGTAGCCGCAGCCGGCGATGGTTTAGCGTGAGAGGGATCCTGTATAAAGGAGTAATTGCGCGCAGTCCACGCTGCAGTAGACGGCTATGAATTGATGAAGCATACAGGAACAACACCTGTGAAGCAACACCTGTAGCTATTGACCACTGTGCTGCCAATTGTCTAGAGGAAGCTGTACGGTCCGTCAGCGCCATGCTGACCAAGTGTCTATCATCACGAACTGACGTCACATTTCGGGGTCCACTCCTGATTTCCGAGTTGCCCGACACTCGTCCGTCCACTGCTTCCAAAGACGCATCACTGTGCTGCTATTACGCTGCACACGAGCGGCTACTGCACGATAAGACAATCCAACTTCACGAAGGCCGATGATTCTCCCCGTTCAAACTCTGTAAGTTGTTCAAATCTCGCTCTCTTTCGTCGAAGAGGCATAAGTAACGATTGAGCTAACGTTTACCACTAGCAGATAACCCCCGATAACCATACACGCCTCACTACAGCCGTCTATTTATTCGGATCCATCTGCCGTTCAGAGGGCACTGCTCAGCATACGCATGCGCTACGGATTTGAAATTCTAATCTTTTGCATATCATGAGCTAATTTTCATTTCCTGAAAATTTTAGCACACTCGCGTAAGTCCTTCATGGTGTTGCAATTTTCGCAAACATGAGTTTATATAACATGTTCTTCAAATGAAGACCAAGGCTCATGAAATTTCTTATTTGACATTTTATGCTTTTAATTCATCAGTCCTTCGAAAGTCAGATTATAGCAAAGTAAATTTCAATAGTGTTTTCCGTCTTGATTCATCGTTCAACTAAAAATAATTCTCCAGAAACATATGAATTTGAAAAAATAAACTTTTAACAATTGCAAAACTTAATTAAAAGCAACGCATTTTTTTCATGCAGTACGTATAAAAATAAAAACATCATCTTTTTTTTTGTTATCAATTCATGAAGTTTTACTATATTCACTTATTATTATGCTAATGGTGTGCGAAATGGAAAGGAATGGGGAAAAAAACGTTCCTAGGACGTCAAGAATACAAATCCTTATTTTAGGCTGTTGCGTCATCAATCAATCAATGTTATCAATTTATGAAATTTTACTATATTTACTATTTATTATTATGCTAATGGCGTACGGATTGAAAAGGAATGGGGAAAAAAAAAAAAAACGTTTCTAGGACCTCAAGAATACCAATCCTTATTTTAGGCTGTTGCGTCATCAATCCATCAATGCTATCAATCCATCAATGCTGTTTATTATTATGCTAATGTTGTACGGATTGAAAAATAATGGGAAAAAAAAACGTTTGTAGGACCTCAAGAATACCAATCCTTATTTTAGGCTGTTGCGTCATCAATCAATCAATGCTATCAATTTATGAAATTTTACTATATTTACTATATGTTTACTATTTATTATTATGCTAATGGCGTACGGATTGAAAAGGAATGGGGAAAAAAAAAAAAAACGTTTCTAGGACCTCAAGAATACCAATCCTTATTTTAGGCTGTTGCGTCATCAATCCATCAATGCTATCAATTCATAAAGTTTTACCATATTTACTATATATTTACTGTTTATTATTATGCTAATGTCGTACGGATTGAAAAATAATGGTTTGTAGGACCTCAAGAATACCAATCCTTATTTTAGGCTATTGCGTCACTCGATTTTCAATGAAATCTGGGTGTTATATCATATAAAAAGTATTTGGATTTTTGAATCTCAGTTTTCTTGGAAATTGTTTCAGAAGTGTGTTCAACTGTTTCGACCAGTTAACGTCCTAGTCGAGATCCACAATTACTATAGATTTGAATCAAATTGGTAAAGATCAGGTTGTGACCTCGGATTATTTGGAAATGCATCCCAACTACGCGGGCCGCATATAAAATTATATACCCCCATATTAGATTTACACCCACTATAGACATTTTTTGGAGTGAAATCTTGAAACATAAGTTATTATTTTTGTTTTTACTATTATTCTTACATGTAATAATAATTATACTAAACGCACATTGTAAAGAAATATTTAACACTAAAAATGAAATATAAAAAAATATATAAATATAAAGGAAGTAAAAAAAAAATGAAATCATTAAAAAATATTTCTTTTCCAATACGATGTTTGTTTCTCCGCACTTTTCACGTATCTTTTGCAAATCCATCTTAGTTTGGGTATTTGCACATAGTAATTGATGTTGCAGGTTAGCGTCCGTTTTGTTTGAAAGTGTTTTGCGTTTGGTAAATTTCATTTTAGAAAATAAAAAACGATTCGAAAGTATAAGTTGAAACAAAAGTGCCCGCAGCTTCTACAAAATAATCTTATTTGCTCTGCTATCAACAATGAACTGTAAAGTCATAAATTAAACAGGCAATACTTGTCATATATTCGCAAGAATATTATTTTAAAATGTAAATTAATATTTTCTCATAATTGCATAGTTAATTTTTGAATATAGGGATGCATATAGAATGTATTTTTTAATGCATTGATTTATACTACTTTGGTCATTATAAAATACAATGGGTTCAAATTTGAACTAAGATACTGGAAGAAATGGGAATCGGTATGGCCTCAATAAAAGTTTCAAAGTGTATTAATAAATGGTGCTGTAAGCGGCATAAAGAAAGTGAATTCGGCTGCCAGTGATATTACAACGTTTTTGGCATTAGTTACACATTAAACCAACTGTAGTGTTCAATGTGCTTGATTGTTTCGGTTTTTTGACTGAAAAAATGACTTCCAAGTCTTTCAACAGTGTGGCACTGTTAGTGGAAATCACATCCACCACTGCAAGGTCAAACCAACTTGGATAGGAAAAATCGGTGGAAATTTTTTGGGGACTTTTTTTAATGCCATACTATTTCCCCTTCTTCAAGTATCTTCAGTTTAAATTTGAACTCATTGTGACGAGTGGTTCTTTTTTACAGCATTTCGAATGTGGGACTTTAATTATAATCACTTTGTATAATTGAAACTAGATAGTCCACATCATTGATCTTAGTGGAAAAAATTTTCTGAACATTATTACATTGGAACCCTTCTTTATTCAACGCTGTACATTAAATTAGACTACCAACATTGAAAAAACTTTTTTTTTCATAATTTGAGCTCTCCTTTACCTTTACCTTTAGTTCAACAATGTCTGTAGAATCATCACAGAGCATGTAGTTTCTTTGCAAAAATCATCTTTATCATGTACAAGTATACATCGAAAATTTGTAAAGAAACCCACAAGATTCCAAGCAACTTGAAGAAGGAAGTGGTTTCCTGGGCAAAAATCTTTTAAGTTTACATATGATATGCAAAAATTATAAACATGTAAGTTTGCTAATGATGAAGATACGAATCCAGATCCAAACGTTATCCGTGATGGTCAAATTGTGGTACTGGATTTTGTAGAAAATGTGTCAAAACAACCCTTGCACATAGGCTCCCTAGAGAAAATTACAAACTGGCTTTAAATCGACAGAAATGTACTAGTGGTCAAAGAATTGAGTGTGAACAAAATTGCACAAAGTTTTGTGAATCCACAAGAATCCCTGCGGCCTGATGCTCTGGCATTTGGTACCACAGGCTTCAGATTCGAAGTGGCATGGATGTTTGTTAGTGGTTCGGATTCCTCGTTAAACTGTAGGTCCCTGTCAAATTAGCCTAACGTGCGCACAAAATGACCGTAGAGCGACAAACCAAACCAACATCATGTTGCCACATGGCTGATATTGAACTAGCGTCAAATCATGAACTGTAAATGTGTAATTGTTATTGATGAAACAAATTGTGAAATTGTTGTATATTTTTCGTCAAGTTTTCAAAAGACAATTCAACAGTTGAAGTCGTTTCTTTTTTAGTAATATAAGAAGCAAATGACAAAAAGTTCTTGCACTTGGAACATAGTACTATAATCAGTTGCTGACCTGTGCTAATGGATAGAGAAGATAGGTATAAACTAGAAAATAAAAATGACCGTAGAACGACAAACCAAACCACAAGAATCCCAAGTTCAGGAGATGGAATCTAATAAAAGCTGTCTCGTGGGAACGGAATTCTGCTGCATTAATTGTACACTACTGGCCATTAAATTGCTACACCAGGAAGAAAAGCAGATAACAAAATGATATTTATTGGACAAATATATTATACTGGAAATAACAGGTGATTAAATATTTTTGTGATTTTTAAAGTGATTTTCCGTATCAAGGAAGGCCCGTACAATACCGGCAACATGCGGTCGTGCATTATCTTGCTGAAATGTAGGGTTTCGCAGGGCTCGAATAAAGGGTAGAGCAACCGGGTCGTAACACACCGAATATGTCACGTGCAGTGTTCAAAGTGCCGTCAATGCGAACAAGAGGTGACCGAGACGTGTATCCAATAGCACCCCATACCATCTCGCCAGGTGATGGGGCAGTACGACGTTGACGAATTCACGCTGCCAATGTGCGTTCACCAGGATGCGACCATCTTGATGCTGTAAACAGAACCTGGATTCATCTGAAAAAATGACGTCTCGCCATTCGTGCGCCCACGTTCGTCGTTGATCACACCATTGAAGACCTTCCTGTCTGTGATGCAGCATCAAGGGTAGCCGTAGCCAAGGTCTCTGAACTGAGGGTCCATGCTGCTGCAAACGTCATCGAACTGTTCGTGCAGACACTTGTTGTCTTGCAAACGACCCCAATTCTTGACTCAGGGCATGGGACATGGCTGCACGATCCATTAAGGCCATGCGGGTAACATGCCTGTCTTCTCGGCTGCTAGTGATAGGGGGCCGTTGAGATCCAGCATGGCGTTCCGTGTTACCGTCTTGAACCCATCGATTCCGTATTCTGCTAACAGTCATTGGATCTCGATCGACGCGAGCAGCAATACTGCGATACGATAAACAGCAATCCCTGTACTATACAATTCGACCCTATTTGCATATCACAGCTCCTTCTTCCTGTCGTTTAAATTTCACGTCTGTGGCATGTCGCCTTCTTGGTGTAGCAGTTTTAATGGCCAATAGTATATTTATAAAATTTGCCGAATTGAGCAAATAATATAACTTTAGAGAGTTTATGGATTTGTGTAAAATTCGTAATGATTTTTTCGAAGAAGAAATCCGAAACAACGGGATAATCAAATACTTTTTTAAACAGTTGCGCTTAGAAAATAATAGAAATGAATTATGTGAATGTTGCTTGTCATAGTTCAAACATTTTGTGAAAAGCTATGGCATCAATTTTCTGTATTTAATTTTTTCTTTTGTGCTGTGTTTTTATCAATACAAAAATATTTAATTAAATTAATGTTAATTGTTTAAATTTAATTTTGTTTTTGTCGGAAATGATGAAATACATTGCCGGATATTTATATTGACGACACAGGTTTATAGTGTGCGTAAACACATGAAATATATACGTTTTAACCATTTAAATTATTTCCTAACGATATTTATCTTTGATTTCTGCTTTAAAACTATATTGACGATCGATAATCTGTAAAAATCGTTAATCCTGCACATGCCGCATTAAAAAGCAGTTACTGTATTACAAAGCCTTAAAATCGTTTTTATTAAACTGATGAGTTAAAAACTGTTCACTTTATTTTAAAATTAATAATGCATTTTAATCTACCCTAAAATTAAATATTTAAAGGCTAAAAAAAAAATCGTGGTCTAACTATGAACGAGACTGAACTAGATATTCAGTGAAAATTCAAATAGTTATTAATATAACTAAAAGTAAATAAATAGTTTCACTTCATATATTAATGATTTTTTTTTAGTTTTTTCATTTAAATTTCTAACGAATATTTAAAATTCTGCAAAACTATATTTTTTGTAAAAAATCGCTAATCCTGCACATGCTACATTAGAATTATTATTACTTTAAAATTGAAAACTGATGAGTTAAAAACTGTTCACTTTATTTTAAAATTAATAATGTATATTAATCTACCCTAAAATAAATATTTAAAGGCTAAAAACTAAACCGTGGGCTGATTATAAACAAGACTGAACTAGATATTCAGTGAAAATTCAAATAGTTATTAATAGAACTAAAAGAAATTAAATAGTTTTACTTCAGGATTCATCTCATAATTTAATGATTTAGTAATAAAGAAACAAGATTACAAATATTAATGATTTTGTTTTAGCAAAATTTGCTAAAATGCAAAGTATTTTCCATTACTTTAAAATTATGAAGGAAATTTACAAAAATTAAATTATACCAATTTTCTCAGAAAAAAAAAATGACTGCTTTAAATACATTATTCTGAAAAAGAAGACAAGCATTATATTAAGACTATTAGTACCAGGACTACTACTGCTGTAAGACTACTAGTTTAATGATAAGCATTATATTAAGACTACTAGTACCAGGACTACTACTGCTTTAAGACTACTAGTTTAATGATAAGCATTATATTGAGGCTACTAGTTTAAGACTATTAGTTAAATGGCTACTAGTTTAATGAAAAGAAGTCTCCATTAAACTAGGAAACATTGTTTCTTACAAAACAGAAAATATTCGGATACAGATGGCAGTAGTATGTATTACTATTGAGATTATTGAATAAAAATTAATTTATCAAATTTTATTAACAAAAGATATTTTTAAATCTTAATTATTTTAATCTTTTGTACTTTTAAATTCTATTATTTTCATTTATAAAATTGAAATTTTATTCCTTTTCCACACAAGTCTACATCGTACTTCTGACTTAAGAATGATATGTTTTGACCCATAAAAAACTAATATCAATATCGAATCTAAGTATCCATTTTGACTTGAAATATAGTAATTATTAATCCTTTAGCATACTTTATAAATCAACATTAACAACTGATGTAATATTGTAAAGTTTTTACCTGTGCAAAAAACTAAATTAAGTCTACTTTAAATTAAACGTTTAAAGTATGTAGTGGGGAGGTTATACAGCTGAATTGTAATTAGCTGTGGTTGGGTTGAGACTTGAGACACAGGTTTGAGAACTCACAGCTTTATTTACACACGCACAATCACCATGCACATACAATTAACGACATGCAACATTTAAAGACATGTTATTATAGATTCGTGGAAGGATTTCACTTCTAAGCTGACAGCCCGATACTCAGGTACGGCAGGATGCGCGAAATATACTTCCTCTCTGGGTGAGAGACTGTAAACTAAACGTTTCTCAGCAGGAGCCCAAGTTGCGCTGTACAGAGATCGTTTGAACATATTCCATCTTGTATTTCTAGGAGGTCGACCGCGTTTTCTAAGTTGTCTTATTGCTGATAAAGAAGTCTTGTTAAATTGTTTTAAAGCTGGGGACATTCTATACTGTGGTACAGAATTCTAAATTGCTGATAAAGAAGTCTTGTTAAATTGTTTTAGAGCTGGGGACATTCTATACTGTGCTATAGCATCTGGGAGATGATCTCCAGTATTGATTCAATGTTCGATGAAAGGGGTTGGTTTTCTTCCTGGTTGGAAGCATTTCTCATATTTTTGAGCAGGGAATTGAATTCTGTCCTGAGAGATGGGTATCCTCATTTTTCGGGACAGAGATGGGCATTACCAGAAAAGACTTAATGTCTGGAGGAGTAGCAACAAAATCAAGTTGTTGGTGTGGAGTCCTGAGAAATACCAATGTCCTTTCTGAAGATTCAGAATGATTCCTGCTGTGCTCAAATAATCTGCTCCAAGAAGAATTCTTTTTTCCTTGGTAGTTTTAAAGACTATAAGTTTAGTAGGAATTACTTTTCCTTGACACCAATATCCACCGTCAGGAGGATTTCTGTTTTTTTCTATATGGCCGTCAGCTAGGACCATGTCCACGGTACCATTATTGAATATTAGGCCCTCTTCTTGAGAAAATGATAACGCTTTCCTCCAGTAACCGAATGTGTAGCCTCAGTGTCGGCAAACACAGCTGCTCTTGAACCGCAAATCGACAAATCACAATCATCAATTATGCTTGTTAGATGATCTTCCATTGAAATTCTATGAAAGTTCATGTCATTAAGGGTAAGTGGTTGGGCACCATCAACATGAGCTGTAGCTGATTTCATTTTCGACATTTTGCCTTTATTACTCCAGGCGTTCCGCAACTGTAGCATGAAGGTAGGGATCTGTCCATGTAGATGGGATCCCTGACAGAACAGGTTTACTGTCGGTTTGGGTAGTGCTTCTTTTATAGGTTCTGTCACAATGAATGGTATGTCCTCTTCCATATTCCTCGTTAGGAACTTTTGAATAATATTGTTTGTTATCATATCTTTGATATTCTGGTTGCTTTGGATAACACTTATTATTGGCTTGCGAGTTTTCGCTGTGCACTTTGCTTATCCGTAGGTTGAGAACTCACAACTTTATTTACACACGCACGAACACCACACGCATTCAATTAACGACAGACAATATTTAACACTTTTAAAGACATATAATTATAGATTCGTGGAAGGATTACACTTGTAAGCCGAAAACCCGATACTCAGGTGCGCGCTTAATGCGTGAAATATACTTCTTCTACGGGTGAGAGTATGTAGACCAACTAATATGTAGGTGTGTTAAATATAGTTCCTCTCAAGGTGAGAGACTGCAAACTAAACGTTTCTCAGTAGGAGCACAAGTTGCACTGTACTTCCTTTCGGGTGAGAGTCTCGAAGTCTACTGATTATTTCTCCTGAACTCCACAGGGAACGCTTTTGCCAGTGCGAAGGAGGAAGCACTGTTATAAGTAAGAAATTCAATCGAATTTCTTACTTATAACCGTAAATCTTGATAGTTTTTTTTTTATTAAAATGAAGGTTTAAAAATAATTGAAAGCTGGTAGATGTTCTGTAAGCTTAACTCTAACTTCATTTTAAAGTGGAATATGTAATTAATTAATCAAAAAATTACCATGAAATTCTTAACGAAAATTCTCTTTTTGATTAAATTTTTTTTTTTCTTTAAAAATACATTACCTTCCTTGCCGCTATAACTTTTATTTCTGAATTTTAATTAATTAGTAAAGAATATTTTATAATCATTACTTTATGATTAATTATTTTATATTCTATTCATTCTTAAATTGAATTTTAATTTTTATAGTTATTATTATTATTTTTTTTTTTTTTTCATTTCTTAAAAAAGTTATGTTATTGTTATGAAGAATACTTTGAGATAATCAAGTTTGAAATTTTTTTTAGGGTAGTGTGTTCATTTTTGGTGGAAATAACAAAAACGGATCTCTGAATTGCTGTGAAAGATTTGATGTATCTGATGAATCTTGGGAACACATAGCTCCAATGAAGTATTGTAGACATGGAGCAAAAACTGCAAAGATAGATGGCTTTATATATGTGTTTGGTATGTATTTTTTTTCCTGATTGCTAATTTGCAATGTTTATTAGTTGAAAAATATATAGTTTTTCCTTATAAGAAATAGTGCAGATTTTGTATCTGCTTTTACATTAGACAAGTTTGTGAACTTGTACAGTTACGCCTTCTCATATTGTTTGAATCAGGAGAAAAAGATAAGCTGCTGTATGACTAACGATTTTTTAAGGTTCTCATGTTAGTTAAATTTTAACAATGTTTATTTAGAATTATAAAGGGAGAATTGAGAGAAATATTTACAATGAAATAGGGATTCCCTGCATTATTAGATCTCACACAGAATTAAACATGTTTTGCAGACATGAATTGCTCTAATGTAGAGATTGAAAGATCAATTGCCAATATGAATTGATCAATTGAAATGATTGAAAGATCAATTGTCAATATGAATTGATCAATTGAAATGATTGAAAGATCAATTGTCAATATGAGTTGGTCAATTGAAATGATTGAAAGATCAATTGTCAATATGAATTGATCAATTGAAATGATAGAAAGATTAATTGTCAATATGAATTGATCAATTGAATTCATCAACTAAGTTCCCATTAAAGTTAAAAGCTTCTTATGACAAACCGTTTTGCACTTTTTTAAATGCCCGAATATTAAAATTTTGTCAGTTGATAATTACGCTATAACAGCTGTGAATTACAATCAGCTTTCAACTTGTTGAAAAAACTGAGAAGAAATTATCGACATGCGTTGTATAGATGAATGCAGTAGCGGAAAAGTCGTTTAATCGAATCAGGAGCCTGGAAAATTGTTGGTGGCTTAGATGGACACCAAACGTTCGTTATTTGGAGTTGTTATTTGAGAACGCATGGCTAAAATCGTTTCGACCATTCAAAAGTCGTAGACAAGCAAAAATACTAACTAAGGATCGATATTTAAGTTACCGTTGTGCCATACCGTTTCCCCTTTCTTCAAGTATCTTCAGTTCAAATTTGTACTCATTCTGACAAGTGGTTATTTTTTTTACAGCATTTTGAAAGTGGGACTTTAATTATAATCACCCTGTACTTTTTAGTTAGTTTTGTTGATAAAAAAAAAATATTTTAATAACTAATCAAAAGCGGCACTTTGAAACTCATAAAAAAAGCTATTATTAATTGAATATTCTGATTTGGTTTGTTAAATATATCTTTTAACAGACAATATTTTATTTTCACTGTATAAAATAAGTGTTTTAAAGCAGTTATTTATTTTCAATGCATTGATTTCATCAATAATTCAATAGATGAAATCTATTGAATTCTTATAGTGGCTTAGTTTTATTTTTTAACTTTGAATTATATTTTTGATAATTTCCAAATTTTATAACTGAACAAGTTAATATAATTTTTAGGTGGTTTTGGAACGAAGTTTGTTTACAGACTGTTGAAAGATATGACCCGAGTTCAAATACGTGGACTTATGTTTCTCCCATGCTAAAACCTCGGCAAACTTCGGCATTGCCAGACTTGGTAATTTAGTTTATGTTGTCGGCGGAAGAATGCATCTTGTTACTTGGACGACGTTGAAGTGTATAATTGCAAAGAAGATAGGTAATTTTATTTTGCTATTTTATCTAAATGTGTTAAACTTTTATGATTTTATTTGTTTTTCTTTTATAGTTATGTACCAGAAAATTTTATTTTAAGCTTTTCAAAACCTTCCTGGTCCCCCAGTCAAATAAAAGACTTTCTGACTTATAGATTTACCGTGGCTATTTCTAGTGTTAGCTTTGAAGCTTTCAGGTTGCCATCGTCGAGTTTTAAACTAAGCTCAACGCACTTTCCGTCTGACAGCTCTGTCACAAAATAATGTAAATAATAAATAGCATCTAATATTTTTTTTTCTAAAAAAAAATTTTTAAAATTTATAATTTAAACATATAAAGCATATTAATCTTATTTTTAATGTATTGTTATATATTTTGTGAATACTGAAATGCTTAGAAAAATTTAGTACTAAACATTTAAAAAAGATACTTGTGTGAAATACACGCAAAAGATAGTTAATGAGTGTTAGTTAATTCATTCATAAAATTCACTGACAATGTGCGGATTAAGGGCACTTGGTACGGTTGCATGGATGATCGTAAGCTGGCACGTTTTCTTAAAATTTGCATTTTTTAAAGTTTTTTTCCCTCGTAAATTTACAAAAGGATAAATCTCATATCCGATGCATTTATTCTCATTACGGAGTACAGAAGAAGAAATGTTACCAAGATCAGGAATTCCAATTCTGCTTCAGTAATCGTGACGAGATGGCATGTGTCAGTCGTGAATAAACGAGTATTTTAAAATGGATTAGCTATAAGAACGAACGAATGATCCAAAACAAATGAACGATTCTTCATCGGACGTTTTCTACCAATAAGTAGTGGTGTGTATAATCAGTTGTCGTGACAAGATGGGATGTGTAATTAGTGAATAAACGGACATTTTAAAATGGATTAGCTAGAACGAACGAATGATCCAAAACAAATGAACGATCATTCATCGGACGTTTCCTACCAATAAGTAGTAGTGGAGTAATATCAGTAGTCGTGACAAGATATGTGTAATTCGTGAATAAACGGGTATTTTAAAATGGATTAGCTAGAAGAACGCACGAATGATCCAAAACAAATAAACGATCGTTCATCGGACGTTTTCTACCAATAAGAAAGACTGACAGTAAAAGTAGGAAAGAACCGACTGAACAATATTTTCGGACCTTTGGATCATTTCTTTCTTCGGGTAATTACGTTAGGCCCTTACTGAGAATCATTTGTGTGTTGTTCTTCTTCTTTTCAATGAAGCATTTTTTCTAAGACTTCATATTTTGTAAATTTAATTCATTTTTGCAGTGGTAAATCCATTAAATGAAAAAAAAAAAAATTCTTTGTTTTTATATTTACCAGGGGGAGTGATACTGTTACTGCGTAAAATTATTTGCTCCAGTTTTGCCCTCTAATATCTACATTTATATACGTATAGACTTCTTTAAAAAAAAAAAAAGGCTTTGATTATTTCCAGTATTCAAAACAAGAGTGGAAAAATCTACAATGTTTTCATGTATAAAAATAAAATATTTCTACATCACATTAAAAGTGCATTAAAAAATGAAAATATTTTTAAATGTGTAGATTGTAAACAAATATTATCAACATATTATTTCAGAATTGGGAAATGGAAGTTTTATATTGTATTTATATGTACATTACTGGCCATTAAAATCTACACCAAGAAGGCGACATGAATCAGACGCAAAATTTAAACGACAGGAAGAAGGTACTGTGAAATGCAAATGATTAGCTTTTCAGAGCATTCAGACAAAGCAGGCGCCAATAGCGATTCCTACAATGTGTTTAAATGAGAGAAATTGTTTAGCCGGTTTCTCATGTACACAAATTGCATTTGAACGTTGTTGCCTGGTGAAAAGTTGTTGTGATGCCTCGTGTAAAAGCAAAAATGCGTACCAGGATTGCGGTTTATCGTATCGCAGTATTGCCGCTCGCGTCGGTCAAAAATCCAATGTCTGTTAGCAGAATATGGAATCGATGGGTTCAGGACGGTAATACGGAACGCCGTGCTGATCCTCAGCGGCCCCTTTATCACTAGCAGTCGAGAAGACAGGCATGTTACCCGCATGGCCTTGATGGATCGTGCAGCCACGTCACGAGCCTGAGTCAAAATTGGGGTCGTTTGCAAGACAAGTGTCTGCACGAACAGTTCGACGACGTATGCAGCAGCATGGACTCACAGCTCGGAGACCATGGCTGCGGCAACCCTTTACGCGGCATCACAGACAGGAGCGTCTTCAATGGTGTGATCAACGACGAACCTAGGAGCACGAATGGCGAGACGTAATTTTTTCAGATGAATCCAGATTCTGTTTACAGCATTAATATGGTCGTATCCTTGTTTGGCGGCATCGTGTTGAACGCACATTGACAGCGTGCATTCGTCATCGTCATACTGGCCCATCACCTGACGTGATGGTATGGAATGCTATTGGATACACATCTCAGCCGCCTCTTGTTCGCATTGACAGCACTTTGAACAGTGCACGTTACATTTCTCGTGTGTTACGACCCGTGGCTCTACCCTTTATTAGCCCTGTGAAACCTTACGTTTCAGCAGAATAATGCACGACCGCATGTCGTTGGTATTGTACGGACCTTTCTTGATACGGAAAATGTCCGGCTGTTGTCCTGGCTTGCATGTTCACCAGATCTCTCGCCAACAGAAAACTTCTGGTCCATGGTTGCCGAGCGACTGGCTCGTCACCATACGCCAGTCACTACGGTTGATGAGCTGTGCCATTGTGTTGAAGTGCATGGGCTTCTGTAAAATTGCCATGCCGTCCAAATTCTGTTTGATTCAATGCCCAGGCGTATAAGTACTGTTATTACTGCCAGAGGTGGTTGTTCTAGGTGCTGATTTCTCAGGACCTATGCACCCAAATATCTTGAAAATTTAATCACTTGTTATTTCAGTATAATAGGCCATTGTCAATAAATATCATTTTGTTTTCTGATCGTCATTTCATTCTGGTGTAGCAATTTTAATGGCCAGTATGTATAATTTTGTGACTTCATATAAGTCCCTTTAAAATTTTGTATAAGTCACCTTAAAAGTAAGAATGGTACAGAAAGTAATAACAGTTATTACTAAATTTATTAAATCAATTGATTTACTAGAAATTTTTGGTTCCACTAAATTGATGTCTCATGAACATTTCTTACTTTTCAGGTGGGAAAAAGGACCATCCATCAAAAATTATCTTCCCGATCTGTAATTGTAAAATGTTATTCCGTTGTATCAAATAAAACTAATGTACAGCATGTTGATGGACTTAAATTCATTAAAATATTGTACAAAATGATATGGAACAATTGAATTGATAAAAATATTATAGATTTCAATAATTTTCATTGCAAAAAAAATCAGTTTAAATTGTTGATAAGCCATAATTTTTAAAAGGGTTTCTGGACTATAATAGACTTTTCCTGGTGAGTTATATCATGTGTAACGGCGGAAAAGTGCTTTAATTTTAAGCAATCATGATGCATATATGTAATTTTTAGTAAATATGTTCTTTTTATTTCATTAAAAATTGAATAAAACATTTGTATTTCAAAGCTTGAATATTTTAAATGCATAAATTTTGTATGCATTTGATCATGAAAAAACTTTTTCTCAGAGTGGCTTAACACTAAAAGTTTAAAATGCATAATGTTTATATGTAAAATATTTGTAAAGTACATATTTTTCTGTTTTGCTGCATTTTTGTATATATTTTTATCATGAAAAGTTGTAAAATTATATTTTAGTGATTTAAATTAAAAAGTTTTTGCTACTGATATATTCCTTTATAAATAGTTCTTATTTCATTAAAATATTTTTTTAGTAATTTTTAAAACTTTAAAACTTTTACCATTTTAATTTTACTTAGCCATATATTTATTTATAAAGTTTCTCATTTTGACAAAAAAACAGGAAAAGTTTAAAATGCATAATGTTTATATGTAATTTTTAGTTCATTTGTATTTCAAAATTTTTCTGTTTCTGCACAGTATATAAAAAGCATGAATATTTCTCTTTTGGGCAGTCAACAGAAAAGTTTTGCCAAGCATGACATAACCATGTAACCGTTTTTCAGAAACTGTGCATTTAACGGAAAATGCACTTTATATTTTAGAGGATTTTAGCACATCTAAAATTTTCCAGCCAATCATGATTGTAAAGTTTCTCTTTTAGCCCGTGGAATGCTTAACAGGAAATTTAAAACCGCATAATGTTTATATCGCCATTTTTAAATCCATGTTGCACAACATTTCGGAAAAAATTTTAGTGCATTTGTATTTCATGTCTTCTTTTATGGCCATTTTTGTAAAGCTGCCTATTGTGCATTTAAAACAAAAAAGATATCCCATGGAATCCTTAAGACCGTTCATTACTTTATTAACTGATTATTTTATTCTTTCTATAATCATTTATCTCCATTGCTCAACATTGGCCAAGATTTAATCGTTCCTATTATATTTTGTAATAATTTAAATCCTCAAAGAGGACCAAAGACTTAAAAAGTGAAGATTATGAAATAGGTTCCTTCGAAAGAAATTCTATTATGTACAAAAATTTTCTTTTAAATGAAATTGCTTTCTGTCAGGTTTCAGTATATATATGTTTTTAAATGAATTTCAAAGTCCTATTTTTTAATCATGGTTTAATTTATGTCTCCAATTTTTGTAAAATTAATGATATATGTAATTTTTATATGTGTTGCCTTATATTTTTTTAAAAATTTTCTTTTAATTTGGGAAAATATCATTCTTCTTGTCAAAAATCTTTAACTTATGTTATATTATGCAATAAAAATTTTGAATCTGACGAATAAGATATGAAAAGCAAAATTCTTTCTTTTTTAAAAATATAGAAATCCAAAAAAATATTGAAATTTTTGATTTTATGACACTAAGGATGGATTCTTTTTGCCAGCCTTTACTCCATTAACTGTTATTTTGTTTCTTTAATCATTGATCTCCTTCATTTCCTTCCTCCTTCACATTTTTTTTAAAATTCCTTAAATTATCGAAATTCCCAATATTTAACGTTTAATCACCATCATTCTGGTCATCACTCAATTTTCCTTAAAATTTTACCTTATTAAAATTAATTGTAACTGTCTACCGCGATCTTTCAGTATAGGATGTGTAATATTAAATGAATAAACATATTTTATGAAAAACTAAGTTTAAGAAAATTTTAAAATGATTATAGACATAACTCATAATTGTTACTTGTGTTTACTAGGAAAGGTGCATTTCACATCATGTCATACTTTTATATGCAATCAATGATCCCAGAGGACTTTTAAAGCTTTTACCCAATTAAAGAAAGAAAATTAAATGTCTTATCATTATCTTTTACTTCTGATCATATTTTATTTTTCTTTCAATCAAGGACATCACTGCGTCATCAAGAAATTTAATTCCATTAGCAGCAAACTTGGAAAACTTCTGGTCCATTTTTTTATATTCAAAGGAAAAAAGTACTTCCTGGAGACATATTGTTGACTAAATCAAAAAGATGATCCCAAATCCTTGAGAATTATCACACTTCTATCATGCCGAAATTTCCGATGAGACCTTTTTGCCTTCCTCAAGATTGCAGTTTTGAAGATGATACAAAAACTCTTCATTTTTTTTTCTCGCTTTTCGTTGGAAGAACTGAAAAAGTGAAGATGATACGGGGTGATGTCAAAAGGAGTTGTTCAACCCCCTGGAGTTTTATTGAAATTGCTTTTGCAGGTTTTGGTGAAGGGTTCTTTCTGAATTTTCTTTTAGATTTGTAATTCTGTTCTCAAAACATTTTTTTAAAAATTAATAGCGCAAAAATTTAAAATAAATTAAGAATAAAAATTCTAAATGTAATTTTAAATCGATTCAAAAGTGAATTATTAAGAAGTAAAATTTAGTTTCAGAAATTCACATTTTTGAACATACTATTTTAAATAATGGGCTTGAAGGTGTAAGAGGTGAAATATCCCACCAAATATAAATAACTGGTAGCAAATAATTTGCATTTTTCAAACTCCATTTCTGGAATCTAATAAAACTTGTAATGCTACCACCATGATATTTTTAAACATTTGAAATGCCAAATTTATAGTCTTTCAAAATTAGTAGCACATAATGCTTTTGAATTTAAAGAATAGCTATACTTATCAGATTCAAGACGATAAATTTTCTTAAATTTATAAATGATGCGCAGCTTAATTTTTCACTCTTAAGAGGGTCACTCTGAAATTTTCGAGATACGGCTAAATGGTACAAAGAGTTTAACTTTACCAAATATTAAGAGTGTTCAAAGTAGTCCCCTCAACATCAATGCACTTTTGCTGACGATTTTCCAAAGATTAAGTGCTTTATGCCATCCATTTCTTGGAATTGATGAAAAATATGCTTTTATAGCCTCATCAATCTCATCTTCGGAATGAAAACGGCGACCTCGTAAATTTTTCTTGAGGTTAAAAAAAAGTCAATAGTCATACATAGCAATATCAGAGGAATAGAGTGGATGTTCTATCACTTTGATGTGTTTTTGTTTAAGAAATTCGACTGTCGATCTTGCAGCATGAGAAGATGCATTATCATGGTAAATCATGAGTTTACATTCACTTCTTACATTCACTTCTTGAAGAATTTCTGGAAGACACTTGGTGGTGTACCAGTTAACTGTGACTGTCTTCTGTCCTTCCAGCTTGACGACTTTGACCAGTCCCGTAATTCTGAAAAAAAAGGGCATACATTACTTTTTTCATTGCTAGTTGTCTTTTCACCATTGTTGGTTTGGGGTCATCTTCAAAGACCCATACTTTTACTTTCTTGTCGTGTTGGAACGTCAAAAAACGGTATGTAAGTTTCGTAACCAGTTATGATTTTAGAAATAAGGCGGCGTTCACCATCGTTAAGTAATTTTGTGGTTTCTTTGCAGATTTTGACACGCTCCGTTTTTTGCCCAACGACAAACAAATTTTTTTCATATGCAGTTCTCCATGAATAATTCTACATATAGCTGCGGATCCAATGTTAAGGTTTTTTCTGTATCATTTGGTAAGGGCAGCGATTATCATCGAGTAACATTTTTTCGTGTGGCCGACACATTTTCTGAAACTACAGCTGATGAAGGTCTTCCTGTGTTTTCTTGATCCAGCAGAGAACTTCGACTTCTACGAAATTCTGCAAACCATTTAAATACAGTAGCACGAGATGGAGCTTCGTCTCCATATGCTAGTTGTAGACGTTGAAGGCATTTTCTTGATTTAATTCCACTTTAAAATCATAGAAAATCATAGCGCGATAATGCTCTCGCGTCAATTGCCTTTTCCTTTCTTCCAAATTCTATTCTACTACAGCTAAATTGCAATTGTTGCCACAAAGTAGCGTCTGCGGCCATAAAAGAGTTCAAATTTACAAATTTAACGAATATTTTTTCCTGCGCTTGTCATCTGCCACTGTCTCAAATTTTTGAGACAGTTACCCTCGTATTATTTCTTATATTGTTAAATAAAAGAACTACAAAGCTTAATTTCATTTTTTTGATTTAATCGATAATTTCAACTATGTTTTTTAATGTGAATGAATCGATGGCAAAGAAAAAACCTTGGTCCCTTTTTAAAATTCAGAAGCAGATGAAGGTTGAACAGGATAAGGAAAACATAAGAAATAATAGAGAGTTTTTTGCACAATGTTTTTAATCGTCCGATATTTTGTTTCTTCCTAGCGCGCATGCTCATAGGAAACATTTCATTACGGAAATATTGCACTGCTGCGCATGCGATTAGAAAAAAGAGTTTTTATAACGTATAAACAAACACGTCGGCATAACGATGAATGGATGAAGAATTAGAAATGGAAAAATAATTTTTACATTAGTCTAGATTTTATACAAAGAAGAAATCTGTTAATTTTTATTTAAAAGGATTTAAATTTATCACCAGAGGTCACCAAGGATGATGAGCAACAAAGACACATATACGATCTGCTACGAGTTATGAAAGTAAGTTAAAGTAAGAAGTTTTTAAAAAATATTCTTGTAAAAATATTCTTGTTTTGTTCTAATGCAGCTGGCAAATACTTAGCTGTCTTTGACGCATTAAGGTAAGTGCTGCACCGACGTTACTCATAGCACTACCCCGAAGGTGCGTGTAGCTTGAAGATAAGCTACGGACACGGAGTAACAATACTCCCGCAACGCTCTACGATCCTGTTAGACCGGGACCTACGGTTTAAAAGTGGATTGCGAACAACTACAAACATCCATTGGTACCGTTGGAACTTGTACCCGAAGCCTGCGGTACCGAGCGCCAGAGTGATAGTTACCGTCCATCGTTCTTAAAAATATCCTCTCTCATAGTTTAGTTTCTAACTGTGTTTAATGCTAATTAATTCTAAAATTCCCATTATTACCTGTTTAAGCTTAATAAATTTCCATTCATATAGCATAAGTTTTGTTTATAATGATGTTCGAGTATCTATTTAATTACAGTATTACAATTGAATAATTCTGAATTTGTTTATTGTATATTGATTCATAAATAATAAGATTTAATTTGCTGAGAAAATATTTCTGAATAATTTTTCAAATTCAAGAACATTTGGGTTTTTGTGTAATTTTATACACATACATTTTTATGTACATTTTATATTTTATAAAAAATAATCTTTAGTTGAGATTGTCGTTCTAAAAACCTCATTTTAGAAAATTTGGAGAGATACTGCAATTTATTATTTTAAACACAGCAGCTGGTAAATGAAAGCAGCTGCTGATAAAAGTAGCTGCAGAATAAAAGCAGCTGAAAACGAAAGTAGCTGTAAAATGAAAAAGCTGAAAAAAAGCAGGTGAAAACATGAGACCAATCGTAAGAAAGAATATTTCCAAACATATTATAAGCTATGGTAGCATTGTTTTTTTTTTATAGATTAATTCTTTCCAGAATAAGAATAATAAAAGTTTCTAGTGAAAATAACGGTTCATCTTGAATAAATTCGATGTCACAATAAAATAGAAAGTATGTCGAATAAAAATGCCAAATAAACGATTTTGTTATGGTGTAAATTATGATTTTATTTCATTAAGAGAAATAGTTGTTTCTTAATCCGTATAAAGATCCATTGAGATGGACTATAATACAGGAAATTGTGAGCAAAGCTACAAACAAAACGTTTACAGCTCGAACTGCAAAGGATCAGGCTTACTTGGTCAAATATATACGATTCACGATCGAACAAATTTACGAAAGCTAGTTTTATAATTCAACTTTTAATTAAAAATATTTTCTTTTAGCTTATATAGTAAAAATATATTTAATGTTTAATAATTACAAAAGTGATTGTGTTCCAAAATCAGACTCTCCCGGCGATTCGTAAGCTTCATGTTACTCCGCCCTAAAATCCATCATTTTGAAAACAGGCTTTTTCTTTTCTTTTCTCCACCAGGAATATAAATACGTGAAAAAAATGGGATTAAAAATATATGTCAATAAATTATCATTTTAAAATATATATTAATATAAATTGTGTTTAAAAGAAGAGATTAAATATACTATTGTGCCCAAGAAGTAAGACCAATTATTTTTTTTTTTTCTTGAAAATCTTTATTTATTCTTCCAAATTTATTATTTCATCATCTTCAAAGTAATCCCTCCGGACATAATATTCATTTATGCCAACTTTTTCCAAACCTCAGTGCATGCTAAAAATCATCGGCAGGGATGGCCTTCAAAGCGCGTAGAGATTCACGGTGACTATTTTTAGTCGACTCAAAATGGTGTCCACGGATTGGTCGAGTTAGGGAATAGCTGGAAGTCGCACGGTGTGAATACGCTGGTTTGTGGAACGATATGGTCATTTTTAGCGAAAAGTCACGAAGAATCAATGCAGTGTGAGCTGGCGCATTCAGTGTTTTTCGGTACCAATCGAGATTTGACGTTTGGGAGGTGCCCAATGGAATTGACCGATCCTTTTGAAATTTCAACCTCAGCATCAAGGTCTCTACTGGAAATCTGACATAATCAACTGCATCAGTGTTCGACATCATCTCACCCCTACGCATGAGTTGCCCTTGCCCGTATTGTTAAGCACCTGAATAGCAACCATTTGCTATCACTACGCGGCACTGAAATAACCAGTCATTGTCCCCCTCCTTCGAGTTGGGCGTTGTTTGGCGGGATCTGACTTTTTCTTTTCTCCATATCTCGTGCGTTATGTAGCTCCTACGAATTGAAAAGTGAGGATGGAACATCGGTGTCCCTCATGAACACTAAGAAGAGTTTGTTGACGTGGAACTTTTCAGCGGTAACTGGACTAATTTTGTGTAACGTAAAGGAGAAAACTCAAAAGAACCCTATCAGGCAGTCTGACTATCAATGAGAGATGCTTTATATATATATTGCCATTCGTCACCGAATCTCATCATTTCTGAAAGCTTGACACCATCGCATTCAAATCTTCACCCTACTGCACTCTAATTGCACACGTTACCACTGGGCCAGGAGTCAAATGGCGAGATTTGATTATGATGCAGTGGAGATAGGTGGTCTTCAGTAACAAATTATGATTCAATTTGGGTTTTTGATGACAACTGCTTGCACGTGTTTGGTGGTCCCATAGTGAACGCTTCAACGTTGTCTACTGTTTAGAGCAGGGGTCTGCAAACAACGGCCCGCCAGTGTCATCAATCCGGCCCGCGACAGCGAATAGCTTATTGTTGCTGTTATAAGTTGGATAAAAACACAGAATGATAATAACTCGGTTTTATTTACTTGCTAGGTAAAGTCTAATGACAAGCATAATACGCAGAAAAATTAACTTAAGCATAACAACTAACAAATAATTGAAATGAATCCCACTAACATTATAAACTAGTGAACATCCCGCAAAGTTACCCTCGGTAGTTATACCACTACCTATTTCCGCTTTTAACCACTAGATGTCGTCAAGTGTCACGGTCGTGTCGATACACACAATAGTAATTGTAGTAATTGAACCAGCGAATTTAGCAAGCGAATGCTCGCTCAGAGCGCGAACTCGGCGATTAGTCTAGAAATTATAGATAATGGCAGAAAATTAAAACGGTTTTGGCCCTTGGTACTTACTGAAGTAAACAGTATGGCCCTAAGGCTGGAAAGTTTGACCCTGGTTTAGAGTAACTCACCACGCATTCACCTGATGTGATATTTCGGCATACCATTTCATGCAACCCTTGATCCCTTCTAATAATGATCCATGACACCATGAAATCCCAGCTGGACTTTCATATCATCACTCAGCCGCCATGGCTGGTCTCCCAGGGTGTATTTTTAAATGGAATAATAAAGGAAGCCTCACTGAGCTTCTCTAAATAATGCAGAAGTATGCAGACTCATTAAAATCATTTAGAAAACAGGAATTCACTAACATTTAGTATTCATTTTTAATTATTTTTTTATAATTTTAATTAGATTTAATAAAAAAAATTGTAATGCCGGAAAAAATTGACTACACACTAATACTATAATACAAACAAGTTAACCATTTATAGGTACGTGTAACTGTCAGGTCACATGATAATATATCGACATTTTAACTAATTAATTTTAGTTTTTTCACAAGATAATTCTAAGATAAGTGATAATAATATTATTAAAAGTTGACATCATCATCAGCCTGAATTATCAAAATAAATGCCTTGTAAGATATTTGCAAATAGAAATCAACGGAACCTCTTGCACAAAGGACATTATTTTTGTTTCTTGATGGTATTTACTAAAAAAAGTGTAAATAATAGCTCTGGATTTGTTACTTATTTGTTTGCATTTCAATAAACTAATTTGTAACTATTTGTATATGATACAATTTTGTGACTTTCAGGTTACAGTAGCTATTATGGTAGATTTCGGTATATTTAAAATAATGCTTGAACTTTCTTTTGTTTTCAGATTTACATATCAAATACAAACTACACAATTGTGCCTATAGTTTAGATTAGGGGGTGGCCAAACAAGCGCCCGCCTTGGATATTTTTCCCGGCCCGTGAGATTTATCACACTTTACAAAATATATTTGTTTCATAATGGTCAAAGTAGTGAAAAACCAAATTATTGAAAAATACATTATGTGTGCATCTATATATTCATAAATTAACTGTCAACATTATGATAAAAAATTAACTTTTTGATTTTTAAAATAATATTCTTTGCGAATATATGGCATATATTGCCTGTTTTATTTATGAGTTTACAGTTATGAGTTCACAGAAGAGTTAAATTAAATTCTGCGGATTCATGATGCTGGCGCATCTTGGAACATCTAATATAAAAGGTTCTATGTTTTTGCAAAAGTGACCTCAGTGACCATGCCTAGATAAGCACGGTTGATTGTTGAGAGCACAGCAAACCAGGCTCTCAGTTCAGAGTTGTTAGCTCTTTTGGTTCAACTTATACAAAAAGGAAACTCAAAAATGAAATTAACCAAACAAAACACGTTCAAACATAACGGACGCTAACTCTTGCAACACCAATTAGGATTTGAAAAATACCCAAATTGAGATCGATTTGCAAAAGCAAAGTGAAGAGTGGAGAAACAAATATCGCACTAGTAAAATAAATATTTTTTAATGATATCATTTTTTATTCCGTTTATATTTATACAGGGTGTCCCAGCAAGACCGGATAAAGCTCTGCACTTATACCAGATTCGTTGTTTGTAATACATAAAAAATGGCCAAAGAACTGCATGCCTCTACGACCCATAGTTTTCGACAAAAACACGAGAGAAAAATGTATGACGTCATATCCGGTTTTGAAAAGAAACCTTCATTCGAAGCATGAACATCGTTACTAAAAAATAATAACTGGACATTAAGTAACTTTATCAATATTTCTGAAATACTTATTCTTATCTGTAAATTCTTGTTCAGAATTCTGGAACCTATCAACATTCAAAAGAATTCGGTACAGTTATCAGAAGATTATAATGACACTAATGTTGATAGTGAAAAAATTAATTCTCTTGAACAAAAATTAGAATTAGCGATAACTAAAAAAATTTCAACAAACCAAAATACAATACAAAAATCAGCAGTATCCAAAACAATCCGACGAGAAATAGATTTATTTGAAGATGAGGAATTTGAGTAAATACTTGGAAAAAGTATATCGTGCATTGCTAACAGTACCACCAACTAGCGTAGATGCTGAACGAGCGTTTTCGACAGCTGGTAATTTTGCACAAAATTACGTTCAGGCTTAATGATAGTACAAATGATGCATTATGTCTTTTACATCCATTTCAAAATTTGTAATAGTACCACAGCCTGAATAGTGATATTTACACTTTTTTTTTGAGATTTAAATAAATAAGATGTTCCTTTTACTTTTTTTGTGATTCTTTTTATACTGTTATAATTTATAAGTTACAATTATTTTGTGATATTTACATACTCTAATAAAACTGACAAATAAAAAAAAAAACACCTGCGTTTTCTTTCTTTTCTAAGAATTTCTACTACCGGTATTAAAACCGGTATCAAGATCTAAAAAATACCGAATACCGATATTGAATCTTTCGGTCCGATATTGCAATCCCTATGAGCGATGTCGGTGGAAGAACGCACGGTGCGCTTACGTCAGCACAGGAGGATGCAATACTTCGGCTGAAGGAAGAATCTCCCGAGTTGAGTACACGTGCACTAACCAGGGAGATGAATGTGAGTAGCAGTACTGTCTGTGCACAGACTATTACGGGCAGAGGGGTTATACCCATATTGTTACAGAAACCGTTCAAGGTCTCAACCAGGTGATTTCACCGACGCACTGACTTTTGTAAATGGCTATTGCTGTTCGAAAATTTAGCCGTGGTGTAGAATATTTTTTGTTCTAATGCAGCTGGCAAACAATTAGACAGCTTGTCTTGGATGCCTTAAGGCAAGCGCTGCACAGACATTACTCACTTTGCATTACCCAGGGGCGCGTGTAACTTGATGGTAAGCCACGGACGTGGAGTAACAATGCCCCCGCAACGCTCTACACGATCCTATTAGACCGGAACCACCACGGTTTAGTGGATTCCGAACCCCTACAAACATCCATGGCACCACCGGGATTCGAACCCGATACCTGGGGTACCGATCGCCAGCTACTCGACCATTCAGGCTCGTGGTGTAGAATATGGTGGAAACAAAAATCACTACATTTTAATTAATTTAAGAAAGTAAATTTTTTAGTGTATATACAAATAAAAGGTAAAGCACAAAAACCATATTTTGATTTTAACTTAAATATGATTAAAAATCATGTCGACCATCAAGTTGACAATACTTGATGGATTATCAATTTATACATTCGTGCCCGACCAATTATATGCCTTCAGCATATGACGTCGGACTCGGATGAAAGTGAAATATTTGCATGATTTGCAATACTTTGGGCAACAATTGCAACAACATGAAGCCAATAATGCTTTTACTGCACGTATCTTGTGGGCGGATGAAGCAAGATTCACTCGTGATGGGGTCTTCAATAGTCACAACAGCCATATGTACCTGCCTCCAATCCTCATGCCATCCGCCCGCAGAACATCAGGGCCGCTGGTCTGTAAATGTGGGGCCATCATGCTAGGCAACCGATTAATTGGACCATATCTGCTGCCTGAACGGCTCACGGGACATTCATACTTGATATTTATCCGGGATGTATTAAGCGATGTCCTAGATGACATGCCCTTAGCAGCAATACGTGGCTATGGTTCCAGCATGACGGAGCTCTGGCGCATTTCAGCTCTCTTGCGCGTCATTGGCTGGATATTGAATACGCAGGCCACTGGATTGGGTGTCGGGGTCCTGTTTCATGGCCAACACGATCCCCAGATCTGACCCTTTAGATTTCCTGATATGGAGCCATCTAAAAAGGAATTGGCTTATCGAGAGCCAGTTACATCAGAAATGGACTTAGTTTCTCGTCTCCACAGTGCATTTACTTTTGTGGACACTACAATGCTAGAACGTGTACAGTCAACCATTCCACGCACGCTCCATGCATGCCTCCATATGCGCGGGGGATATTTCGAACATCTTCCTATTTAAAATTATGCAACTACTGACGTTCATGTTTCGAATAAAGTTTTTCGTAAACCGGACATGACGTCATACAATTTCACTCGCATTTTCTCGAAAACTATGGGTCGTAGAGGGTACAGTTCTTTGGCCATTTTTATGTATTCCATACGACGAATCTGGCTATGCAGAGTTTATCCGGTTTTGCTGGGACACCCTGCATATTTCTTTACATTGTGCGTTTAGTATCATTATTATTATATTATCTATGTTTACATGTAAGAATAATAGTAAACACAAAAATAATAACTCATTATGTTTTAATTCTTCACTCCAAAAATGTCTATAGCGGGTCTAAATCTAATATGGGGATATATAATTTTATATGCGGCCCGCGGAGTTAGGATGTCATTTCCAAAGTGGCCCGCTAGATCATTTGGGTTGGCCATCCTCAGTTTAGAAAGGTGTTTTTTGGACTACACTTTCCTCAAGCTTGCCGGTCATTTTATTATGTGTTAAATCATACAGGTGGTTTATTCTAATCATATTGCACATACCAACTAACTGGAATTTTTTAAGAAATTCTTTAATAGTACCCTTCATCATTTTTTTTTCATTGTAGTCTTGTATTGCATGAGCTGACTGCACGTGAGTTTGCCTGCTTTCACGCCACCTATGATGTCTTGTTTCTGATAATTGGATGTTCATATTATTATCAACAACAAGCTCTTTCTTTCAATTTCATGACTATCTATTTAAAAATTATATCGTTGCTAAAGTTTTGCACGTAAATGTAGCTATCTAACTCTACTGGGGGGTATTTTTCTAATGCAGGCTGGAAAACACTTAGACAATTGTCTTCGATGCCTTAAGATAAGGGCTGCACCGACGCGTCCACCCAGCACTACCTAGGAGGTGCGTGTAGCTTGAAGATAAACTACGGACGCGGAGTAACGCCCCCCGCAAAAGCTCTACGATCCCTGTTAGACCGAGACCTACCGTTTAAAGTGGATTCGAACCCCTACAAATATCCATGGCATCGTCGGGACTCGAACGAAACCTGTGGTACCGAGCACCAGAGCGCTAGCCACTCGGCCATTCAGGCTCTCTACTGTGATATAAGCCTACCCAACTGCAAAGAGCGTTTGTTTTTTTATTTATAACTGCATCATTAACAAATCTGATTGCATTTATGTATTGTTGAGGCCTGTACTGTAACATTTGTAGAAATTTTAGTTCAACTGTTCTATAACTAAGCATAGTTGGAAACATTGTTTAATCATAAGAATGTCATTTTACTGCAGTCTTCGAAAGGCATCTGCTTTCCTGACTACTTTTCTTAAATCGGAACTATAAAAATATTATATTTTTAAAAGGAACAATGTACGTGTGTAAAGTTCCAAACCAAATTCAAAGTGGGCAAAAATTTGCTTAAAGGTTTACTCTAAGTAACAAGTAAAGTTAAATATAAGTTTGCAATTATAAATCACAGAGCAGAGATTACATCACCTTCATTGCTAACTACTGGACGATTATTAATATTTAAAGTAAATAATGTTGAGAAAAAAATATGTAATAAAAGCAATCTGTTATGGTCTAAGAATAAAAACACGTAGTAGACTGTAAAAAACACAATTCCTTCATTCGAAAATCATACGCACTCTGCCGGTGTTACATTTCTTTCTCCTTCCAGCCAACTCACGCCCACGCAGACAGGATGCTTATATTGTCGGGCGCTGGCTTCCATTTTCTTTCAATTCCACCTATTAGTTAACACTCTCTGTATATATATCTTGTTCAAATTTTCAATCGTTAATAAAATACTTTTATTCATCCACTCAAGTTCAAATACATTTTTGAAACTTGTAGTGGATGACATGATGTCAGTACAGTTTTCAAACATTAATTCAATTAATTAATTTTTAGTATTTTTAGATTTAAGTTGTATGTATCCACCAATAGATGGCGCCAGATGTAAGAGGAAAACTTCAACCTTATTTATAAAGGACTTTCTGCAATACAGTGAAAAAAAAAGGTAGGAATTGACTTAATTTTTTTTTTTTTTTAACATTACTTGTTTGACTAAGCACGTGGAGCTATTTATCCATGAGTTACACAGGCTTTCATATTATTGATTTCTTCGTACCAAGTTTGATGGCGAGTCTTAAAATAAATTGCACATGATTTCAAAGTTATTCTGAACTTTTTTTAAAATACATCTGGAGTTTTTACTATGTGGCAGTCATTTTCTTTATCAATTTTATTTGAGTTACGAAAGTTTGAAAAACCGATATAGAAATATTAAAATGTGACTACTAAGTTTAGTTTTCAAAACTTTTTCAAATTTAAACTTCATTATTAAAATTTTAGTCTTCAAATTTAATTTCTAGCTAAAATTATTTTTTTTTTTTTTTTTGCAATATAATTTTTGTATCGCATTTAATTATGTAGATATTAAGAAAAATATTGTTAATCCTCCTAAAAATTACTTTTATTAAACTTAACTTCAAACTAGTCATGCTTTTAATGGTATCTTCTATTTGTCTGTGATAAAATTTTCATTCTCTGCAGAATAGTGTTATGTAAATATTGACTTTTGTGTTATAAAATAATGACTTTGGGAAATAATTATAGCATTATTAACAATTGCACTTTTTCACTATAAAACTAAAATAATCCTTTTATTATTATCATTTATCGTGTATATCTGTGATTAAATTATGCATCCGAGAAAAACAAACTGAAAGCAATTTTGATCCCGTCTTTGAAAAGATTAAAATCTCTCTTAAAAGTGGTGACGAAATTATCGAAAACAGCATAATCAAATGAATTCTACACCTCGAAACACCTAAAACAGTGGTTACTAAAAATATATACCACTGCTCTCTGGGGAATCTTGGCTTCGCTACTGGGACATTGCGAAATATTTAAAAAATTTTCATAATTTTATTTCCATTTTCAAATCAATATGATAAGATGCAACATCTAGTAGAACTGGTGCCGGTGCCATGGATGTTTGTAGTGGTTCGGAATTCCACTTCAAGCCGTAGGTCGGGTCTCATATGACTGTAAGAGCGTCGCGGAGCCCTGTCAGAGACTTCTCTCACCCACATCATTCCCAAACTGTATAGGGGCAGCACAGATCTAGGCACAATGATGTGGTGTGTAGTGGTAGAAGAACTGGTGAAAAAACTATTGACTCACTTAGTAATAACTGTTTGTAGAAACCCTCCAAGTGGTTACTAATGGAGTTTACAATAACTATGTTTCTCGATGTTTTAGTTGTTTCTCAACACTTAACGTTCATAAATAAATTGGTGTAGGTTTCGTTGTTGTTGTTTCTTATCCACTTGGTAGACATCTAGACTAAGCCTACGAACCCGTATGGATTCATGGTTGGAGGAAAAGGGGGCAGCTTCTATTGTGATGGAGCACCCGTAGGTAGAGTCTGACTTGGCTCCTTGACGCTCTACAGTCATATGAGACAAGGACCTACGGTTTAAAGTGGATTCCGAACCGCTACAAATATCCATGGCACCGAGACAATCGGCCATTTCACGCCGGTGTAGGTTTCGCTTCATCTTAATGTTGAGTTTTTGAAGATTGTATCAATGTTGTTATGATCAAGTCAGGTGGAATTTTGAGGTTTATTTTTGTAGTAAGTTTGGCATTGCCAAAGCCTTTTGATGAGGTTTGCATTAATGGACTTATCTACAAGCTCATCCATTATAATTTTCCTCCTCATCGCATTAATCTTATTAGCTCTTTCCTCATAAATCATAAATTCATGGTCTGTGTCAAAAACTCTGATTCCTCCTTGAGACCTACATCAGCTGGAATCCGTCAAAGTTCTGTTGCTCCTTTCCTTTTCGCGGACTGGTGACCAAGTGGCTAACGCTCTGGCCTTTGTTATCCCCATGCTTCAGGTTCAAATCCTGGCGGTGGCATGGATGTTTGTTAGTGGTTCGGAACCCACTTTAAACTGTAGGTCCCGGTCGGTTTAGCCCTCGTGTGCACAAGATGACCGTAGAGCGACAAACCAAATCTCTCCTCCTCACCCTATTTATGAATGACATCCAACTCTTTCCTAAAGTCAGCCTTTACGCTGATGACACAGCCATATCTTTCAAAATCGCAACACTGTTTTCCTCATCAGTCCACTTCAAAACTATATTTATATTTTAGAAAAATGGTTTATTAAATGGAAAATTAAACTAAACGTTAAAAAAAAAGAAGCCGTGTTCTTTTCTCGTAAACGCAATCCTTCTCAAACTGTCTCTATTTATGGACAGAATATAATCTGGATAAATCAAGCAAAATATTTAGGTTTGGTTTGTCGCTCTACGGTCATCTTGTGCACACAAAGGGATAAACAGACCGGGACCTACATTTTAAAGTGGATTCCGAACCACTACAAGCATCCATGGCACCGCCGGAACTCAAACCAAAACCTGTGGTACCGAGTATCAGACCGCTAGCAATCAGGCCGCCGCCTCAAACTGTACGGGTGCGACGGACGATATAAAGTGTGGAGGGAAGTTGGGAAAGAACTAGATCATAGGAACACTGTAAAGACGGTTAAGTATAGAAGTGGAGGCTGTATGGCAGCAGTGAGTAGGGAGTAGGAGAACTTGTCTTCATTGATGGCATTATGAATAGAATGCTGTATCTTGACATTTAAAGAATCATTTACAAAAGTGCCGATAAAGTAGGACTTGGGTCAAACTTCGTCTTCCAGCAAGACAATGACCCCAAACGTCATACCTAAATGTCATAGAAAATGTATGGTTTCAGTTGGAAAATCTGTCCATGAACATGATGTGACGAGTCAAGAGGAAGAAGACTTAAGAGAAGAGTGAGCAAAATTTCAGTTGAAACAACAAAAAAAACTGGTGGAATCCATGCCTAAAAGATTGCGAGCTGTGATCCAGGCAAAAGGATATGAGACTAAATATTAATTTGCCATTTTTATGGAAATTAATAAAGGTATATAATGAATTTTGTGGTGAAGTTTTCCTTCATTCGGCCATAGGCCACCAGGACCCGCAAAATATTTAGGAGTCATACTTGACAAAACGCTCGCCTATTTACCACACATTCTCTATATTCGTGATAAATTCAACAAAGCCATCCGTATTCTTTTATCCTTTAATCTGTCCAAATTCTCCTACTTTTATCGAAATTAAACTTCTCTACGAAATTTACTTCAGACTTCTAATAACCTATGCTAGTCCTGTCTGGGGATCGGCTGCCAAATCTAAAATCGTTATTATCAATCGCTTCTAAAATAAAACTTTACGCATGATCATTAATGCACCGTGGTTTTTTTGTATATTTCCATTTTTATTACCCCAGATATCCATTTTTCTCTCAATATTCCCGCAATTCACCTCTAAACTGCCTCATAATTTTATTCCAGCATACCCAACATAGAAAACGAACTCCTCAAAAGTTTACTTTATTATCACATAACAAATCCTAAAAACTCGAAACGCCCACGCGCTGCACTTTTAATTGATTCATCATCCTCTACTTGAGTTGTTTATTGCTTCGAGCGGCTATGCTCTCTTTTTCTCTTCAGCATATTTTCATTCATGGACTCTGACCTTAATTCTAACCATCATTTTTCTCCCAATTCGTTTATGCAATTATTCATTCCCAGCTTTAAGTTGTTTTAATATAAACCATCCATCCTGTATTTGTCTATTCTCTCTTCAGTATAAAAAATCCTTTTACTTTAATGTACTCTTATAGACGCTGATGATACTGCAATCCTTTGCAAAAATAAAAACATCCAGTTCTTAGCTATCACCCTTACTAATCACCTCAATAACTGGTTCAATAAATGGAAAATTTATTTAAATGTAGATAAGAATGAAGCTGTTCTCTCTTGTGATTGTGTTCAATAATAATATTATCCCTTGGAATAGTCAAACTAAATATATAGGAGTTATTTTGGATCAGCATTTAACTCGGAAACAACATTTTCTGCATACCAAAACTAGAAATTTTACCATGACCAGGGATAACAAAATACTTCTCTATATTGCTATGCTTCACCCAATTCTCACGCATGATTGCCCAGTTTGGTCTATAAAGCTATTAACATTCATTCTTTAAAAGAGTTTCTTAAACACATCTCTATTAAATTTTTTGACACGCTTATTAATCATGAAAATACTGCAATCCAGGTGATTCACTCTTACGTTCCCAATTATTAATTAAAACGTCCGCGCAAAAATTTTAATTTAATTTTTAAATATTTCTTTCTTTTCTTTTATTTGCTTATGATTGTAAGTTAATTTTCTTATATTTGTAAATATATTCTGGGCAATTTTCATTGTTTCAACTGTATTTACCCTGTCATATCGGAGATGGAGCCCCCAGAGGCAAAAATAGCTTCAAAAGAATACCTCAACCGTCTTAAGTAAAACTAGGATGATCCTGAAGATTCCCCAAAAACTCAAGTTGTTGTGTTTTTTATTTTTGTTCTTTAACACTGGTGGAAACCAATTCTGAAGTAGGAGGAATGCTTCCCCTACCTGATTTATTGCTTTTGAGCTGCGGTTGTTTAGTCTGCTGAGAGGCGAAAGGGGACTCGCTGGCATCAATGTACCAATTACGAAGTACCAATGGGGATATAACCCCTTAACCTCCTCATCTTAATTCATAGATAAAATTACAATTTTAATTGGCTGCTTTATTGTTAGTAAATAAAAATTACAAGATAAAAATTTCTAAATTAATTAAATGCCACTCAAAAAAAGTTGAAAAATACTAAAAATGAATAAAAGTAAACTACAAAATAAAAAAAGAAAAGAATTTAAGTTAAATTTAAATTCGGTACAATTAGGGACCAGTTATCGATGCTACAAGACTATTGAAAAAAAGTAAATAAAACAGTGAAATGGCCATGCTGTACGGTGGGAGCCGTGATGATGATCTGAAAAGTAAAAATGAATATCCTCAAAAAAAAAAAAAAAAAAAAAAAAAGCTCTCAGAACCAAAAAGTTCTTTTTCATATATTTTATTTTTTTTTTTTTTTATTAAGGCTGGCATCAATGTTAGTTCTTTGGTAATTATTTTTCTTGATTTCAATTATTTTTTACATTTAAACTTTTAACTCTCTTCATATTATTTTACCTATATATATATATATATTACATTTCTTATTTTCTTATTCATTTGTCAATAATAAAAAAATCTTTATACTTTCTTAAATTTTAAATTACTCTTTGGGCAAGATTTCTATTAGTCTTTACCGCTTTTTGTTCCTACAATGCATTTATCTTTTTATCCTATGTTTGACGTATTCTTTTGGAGCTATTTAGCCCCTGGGTCTCCTTCTCCGATATGACAGGGTAAATACAGTTGAAACAAGGAAAATTGCCCAGAATATATTTACAAATATAAGAAAATTAACCTACAATCATAAACAAATTTAAAAGAAAGAAAAATATTAAAAAATTAAATTAAAACTTTACGCGGACTTTTTAAATTATAATTGGGAACGTAAGTCAATCTCCTGGATTGCAGTATTTTCATGATTAATAAGCGTGTAAAAAAATTTAATTGAGATGTGTTTAATAAAATCTTTTAAAGAAGGAATATTAAGGGTTTTATAGGTATCAGAATTGTACATGAACCATTTAGCAGAGGTAATTTGGCGGATAGTGATATTTTGTAAAGTTTCAAGCGTTTTTAAATTAAATTTAGCTGCATAGGACCAGACCGGGCAAGCACATGCGAGAATTGGGCGAAGCATAGCACTATAAAGAACCTTATCATGGTAGAATTTCTATTTATAAGTGGGTAGAGTTTCCTGATGGCAATACGAAATTTAGTTGCGGTGTACAGAAAATGTTGTTTCCAAGATAAATGCTGATCCAGAATAACTCCTACATATTTAGTTTGACTATTCCAAGGGATAATATTATTGTTGATCATAATCACAGGTTTTTACGTTTAATTCCAATAGAGAAGAGAACAGCTTCAGTCTTATCTACATTTAAAGAAATTTTCCATTTATTGAGAACTTTAAGAAGATTACTAAGGGTGATAGCTAAGAATTTAGTGTTTTTATTTTTGCAAAATATTGCATCTTTTTATCCTATGTTTCGACTCCAGATAAAGCTAACAGCTGCTTACACCTCGTAAGACATGAAATCGCAGTGCCAAGAAAATAGATGCCGGAAAGGGAATGAGATGCCTGTATCCAATTTAATTCCAAGATTTGAGAAAAATGTGTAGTAATCCACTGGCAAATCTCTCAGCTATAAGCTAGCTATATAGCTAATTTTTGAATTGTTTTTGTTACTTTAAATACATGTTTCACTTATTTTTATCTAATTATTCAATTAAAAAAATTTTCGATATTTTACAAAATTCATTCATTACAATCAGTAGAGGGCCTTAGGAAAATATGGATGCAGTCTAATGCACTAAGAAATGAAGAAATTTGACAATCGCAATCTTAAGAAACAATTTTCAGAACGTTTAAGTCAATATCTCGGTGTCACAGGTTTCGGGTTCGATTCCCGGTGGTGTCATGGATGTTTGTAGTGGTTCGGAATCCACTTTAAACCGTAGGTCCCGGTTTCATATGACTGTAAGAGCGTCACGGAGCCCACATCATTTGACTATACAGCGTTGTGCGTAGAGCTGATAACCCTACCCGTAAAAGGAAACATCTTCTGTCTAGAAATCTACCAGCAGGCAGACGGTCTGGGCCACCATGGGGCTGTTGCGCCACTGAAGATTAAGTCAATAGCAATATTTTTTTACCTGATCTACCATCAGCTGATACCATGTGCATCAGAACTGAAACATTTCGCTTACTGAATATACACTCATGTCCATAAATTAAGGATAATTCAGAATCACACAGAAATTGAGCTCTAAAATAAAAATTTCACCTGTAAAATTATCACACACATCTTGAAGAAGAATATGCAAATTACAGGAAACCACCAGATGGCGCGGATAGTACGTCACAATGACGAGAGTGTAAGAGAGGGGTATATAAGGAATGGTGGCAAAGAAGTAAAATTGTTCACAAGCGCTTTAAAAGCCTTTCAGTGCAATAACCGCATAGTTATGGCACAAAGGAAGCATTTGGATGATTTTTTACGTGGTAGAATTATCGGACGACTGGAATGTGGACGTACCCAGCTGGAAGTATCCGAGAGATTAGCCCGAGAGATTATCCGAGCCCAGAGTATCATCTCCAGGCTTTGGCAACGATTCCAAGATGATGGTAATGTGAGTAGATGTTACAGCACAGGTCGCCCCCGAGTTACAACGCCGAATGAGGACCCGTATTTAGCAGTTACTGCCAAAAGAAACAGACGGAGAACAGCATCAGACCTGTCTCGCCAGCTCTCTTCAGCAACCGGTACGACAGTTTCAAGGCAGACCGTGTACAGATGCTTAAGGCACATTGGTCTATATGCTCGTAGGCCTGCCAGATGTGTTCCACTTACCGCAACTCACTGTCGCCTGCGATTAACCTGGAGTAGAGAACATGCATTGTGGACACCGCAACAGTGGTCTTGTGTGATGTTTTCCGACGAGTCCAGGTTTAGTTTGCAGTCTGATTCTCGCCGGACTTTCATATGGAGAGCGCCAGGTACCCGTTACCACCAAGAGAACACCATTGAACGACACCGTTACGGTGGTGCAGGATGGCTCGTTTGGGGAGGAATTATTCTTGGTTCCAGAACTGACCTGCATGTTCAGAGTGTAACGATGACAGGCCACATCTATCGGGATGACATTCTGGAACAACTTGTACGTTTGTTTCGTGGCGCCATGGGTGCTGAATTTCTGTTAATGGATGACAACGCCCGTCCTCACCGTGCAAACATTGTAGACGAATGCCTTCAATTGGACAATATCGCCCGTATGGATTGGCCAGCATACTCACCGGACTTGAATCCAATAGAGCATGTGTGGGATATGCTTGACCGACGAATTGCAGCCAGTCAACCCCCTCCCACCTGTCAACCGGAACTTCGGAGGGCATTGCTTGATGAGTGGTGTAATATTCCCCTAAGATCAGATTGATAATTTGATACTCAGAATGCCTAGGCGTTGTAAGGCCGGTATTGCATCGTCCGGGAGACATACTCCATATTAACCATCATACTAACCGTGTTCTACTGTTTTTTGTAAATGGGTTCTTTTTTGAAATTTGCTCCAATGATAAAAATCGCAATTTTTATTAATTATGTCAAACATATAGCATCTTTTTTTGCTCTTTACCTTTTGTTTAATAAATAGACTTTACAAATAAGTCAAATTTGTTTTGCTTCTGTCTCTTTCTTTGGAAGAACTTCATTATCCTTAACTTTTGGACACCAGTGTATTTATTCATACCATACCATATATGTAGGATTTGTTTGTCTGCTAATTAGCAGGCGGTGACACATTACAGTTATGTGTTGATGATAGTGACCTTTCTCCATGTGCGGAGTGTTGAACTCTGAACTTTGAACCCATTAGAAGGGGACAGATCCCCATAGATGATAAGAGGAAGGGAAACTGGCGGCCGACAGGATAGCTGCGAAACACAGCGAGAGAATGAGAATATGTTTGTAACGAATTGATAACCAATGTAAATATAGTGTAAATAATAGTGTTCTTAATAAAATGGCTGTTGGCCTTAAAAAAACACCCTGTTTCTTAATTTTGTTTGGAAATTAGCCCCTAGATACCACGGCCCCACCCAATAAGAAGCGAAGCTTCGGCCGTGATGAGTCCGTTGCACGCGCTTGGAAAGTACACCCTATATATGTGCGCTGATAGCCGAGTGACTAGCGCTCGATGCCACTGGTTTAGGGGTCGAGTCCCGCGGGACCACGGATATTTGTAGTGGTTCGGAATCCACTTTAAATCATAGGTCCTTGTCTAATATGACTGTAGAGAGTTGCGGGTAGGGCTGACGTCCTTACCCCGTAAAAAAAAAAAAAAACATCTCCCGTCTTGAAATATATCAGTGGGCAGACGGCCTTATCTCACCATGGGGCTGTTGTGCCAATGTTGTTACCATATATGTTTACTTATATGGTATATTCTAAGTTCCGAAGTTTATGACTATTCATAAAGATTTTAGTATTCATAAATCAATTCTATTTTGAGCTTTTAGATAAACCAAAACGTGAAAATTGAAAGAAAAAAAAAAATAAATTTGTTAACTTCGTCTTTTATCCACTATATTTGTTGTTACAAAATACAGTGTAAATAACTTATTATTTTTAATTTATTTTAAGATTCGGTTACAATAGAGGGTTTTTTTTTTTGTCTAATGCAGCTGGCAAACACTTAGAAAGTTATCTTTGATGCCTTAAGGCAAGTGCTGAACTGACGATACTCACTTGCACTACCCAGGAGGTGCGTGTTGTTTGAAGATAAGCTATGAACGCGGAGTAACAATAGCCCCGCAACACTCTACGATCATATTAGACCGGGACCCACGGTTTAAAGTGGATTTCGAACCACTATCAACATCCATGGCACCACTGGGACTCCGAGCTCCAGAGCTCTAGCTACTCGGCCCCTTTTGTAAAAGGATAATTTTAGATAAATTTTTAAAAGAAAGAATTTACATTTTGAAATCAGTTCATCTCGCACTAGCTATAGGGATTAGTGATGGTTCGAACCTGTATAAATGGTACGAATCATTACATCAGTACGTATGATACGATTATTCACTTTAAAATGATTTGCATTCAGTAATTTATATGCGATAACAACTGTTTCTCGGGTCAGCTGCATAGAGTAGTTATTACTATTCTGCGTAGTAATAGTACTCAGCAAAGTATGATCCGTATTTCATGATCTGCATTGTGTGATTTTTGTATTGCATTATTCGCATCATATGTCGTCACATAGAATGGTTTTGTAATGTATAATGTGTTATGAAAAAATAGTTTAAAATATAGAAAACTAATTTTTAACATAATTTTAAAAAGTATATTGTGTTTTCGTGTACACGCTTTTTAGTAAAATTGTAAATTGTTGTAAATGGCAAAATCAATAAAAATTTAAAAGAAGTCATATAATGTTTTGGGTGTTGAATTATTGGATATGGTGATGCTCAGGATCAAAGTAAGAAACTTGACGACACCCGGGGGCAACAGAAAATAATAAGGCCCCCTATATTGTACCTTCTAGTCTTAAAAACTTTTTCTTATTATGGCTGATAACTTTCTTAATGTAATTTTATACAGTTTAATCGAATCAAAACTTTTTTTAATAAATCTCATTGATGCGTGCTATTACATGTTATTTTTATTCATATTAAATAAAAAAAGAATACCATATCAGAAACTATTTGACATCAGAGAGTGTAATATGAAACATATGCCATATAATTGACGTAAAAAGTTTACTAACAAATTATTCATTACACATTATTTTTTCATATGGATTATAAAAATCTGTGTTTACTTAATATTACAGAAGCAAACTCATCAATAATTTTTACCGTTAATTTGTTTTAACTTCCTAATTTTCAATTAAAAGCAAATCTTAATTGGCGTTAAAGATAAACTTTCTTGTTTCACACCGCTTCTCAAATAGTTTTTTTTAATTAATTTCAATTTTGAGAATGATCATTCAGTCTCAGCTACAGTCATATATATAATGCATGCATACAACAGGAATATTCGATAAAACTATTTTTATCAACAATTCTACTAATACTTTGACACTTAGTAGAATTGTGTGACGAAATAGCCAAATCCATAAATTATTACTTTTTGCACACAAGACTTGGGAGATAAATCGATATATACTACTGTGCCCAAAAAGTAAGACCTATTATTTTCTTTTCAATAACTCTTTATTTATACTTTCAAATTTATTTCAGCGCCTTCAAAGTAATCCCCTCCGGACACAATGCACTTATGCCAACTTTTTTTCCAATCCTCAATGCATGCTAAAAGTCATCGTCAGGGATGGTCTTCGAAGCGCTCGGCGATTCACGTTGAATCTCTTCAATCGACTCAAAACGGTGTCCCCGCAGTGGTCTTTTGAGTTTAAGGAATAGCCAGAAGTCGCGCGGTGCGAAAATAGGGTGGTTGTGGAATGATATGGGTTTCATTTTTGGCGAAAAATCACGAAGAATCAATGCAGTGTGAGATGGCGCATTCAGTGTTTTCGGTACCAATCGAGATTTGACGCGTTTGAGAGATCCTTTTGAAATTCCAACACCATCAGCAAGGTATCTAATTTTAAATCGACGGTTCGCAAGCACCAAATCTTTAAATTTTTGCACGTAAGCTTCGTCGGTTGAGGGCTCTTAGTCTTCAACGTGTTATCTGCCATCTCTGAACTGTTTAGGAGCCAGAGTGACGATAATTCATTCAACTTGATCAGTTATTCAATTTTTTTTTTTTTTTATGGAAATATAATATTTAAAGTTTCACTTTCTTCCTTGTTATTTCACACCATTTTCAAATGTTTCATACTTCAAGATACTAAAATTTTTTTAGTATTTATGTAATGAATATTTATTTAATCATGCTTTTACTTTCTCATATATATATAGTACAAATATATTGTAAACAAAATGAAAAGTTCATGGAATGATTTTATTTAAAATGTAATTTTTAATTTAAGTCAAAAGATGAAAAGTTCGAAATAAGAATGTAGACACAACATTCTTAACCAACTTTATAATTTTTTAAAGTTTAATAACTAAAAGGAATTTTTATTCTACCATATTATGCCTAAGTAAAAGTCATTAAAGCTAATTAGATTTTTTCACATGTTTCTTAATACCAATTATGAGTTTGTTTTCCAGAAATACAAATTTTGTGCTATTGAAATTTGTACTTGTATATTGCCATCTCAAACATATTTTAACTTGGCATGTTTGTATATACAGCTAATCATTTTTTAATGTTTTATTCTTGGATATTGATTTTCATTGAAAAAAAACATGATTCATAACATTTTCCCTTTCTTTTTAAAATGTTCACTAGTAATTAGTTCCCCCTCACCAACAATTTTCTTTCATGCACTCAAATTTAAATACATCAGTTGATACATATTTTGCTCACTTATTGTGCAAAAAAAAAAAAATGTTGCTCTACTTGTCGAGGAAAGACAAAACAAATGGGAGAAAGGAGATAATTTATTTTAAAATATAAAATAGTTTTGCGTTGAAGACAGTAAAATTAAAGGTCAAGCAAATTAAAATAAATGAACATAAAAATAGTTTATGATTATTTTTTTAAAATTCGGTGGTCAGGAGAGCTCCGACTCCCATATTGTCTATGATTTAAAAACAAACTCCACATTTGAAGTTTTTTATACATATCTGATACTTTTTCGAAATAAACTTAACAGAATATAATAAGCTCATTACAGAAGTTTTATAATCGTATATAAAGTGTCTAGCAAAATCGAGTTTATGATTAAGTAATTGGATTTTTGGCTATCTCGTATTGAAAAAGACCAATGTGAAGTTTTTGAGAGATTTCACAATTTCTTATCTGAAAATTATCAAAAGCAGTAAAATAGCTTACTTAATTGGATTCAGACAGGTTTTCCCGAAACGAAATAATGAAAGTAACTGGATTAAAAACCTAATCGATGAATTGTTCTTTCAACAAGCTGTAAAATTATTAGTTTTTCTGAAAAATAAATAATGATTGAAGTTTTGATTTCTTCTTCACAATTTTATTTAAAAATTCTAGAAAGGTACTGTTGAAAACTTGCCTATCAAGTTGAGTAATTGCTATAAAGTTTATGTGGTTGAAAATCAATGTAATGCAGGGGTAGTTTGTATCATTGAAATATTCTGAACTACATGTCAAATTTTTGAAAACTCTATATGAAACAAATTATACCTCACCCCTCATATTCTTTCAGCATTATTACAAGATAAAATTTGAAAGTAACCGTAATACAGTCTGTTTAATATATTGTATTTCATTACTGCCTACAAAAATCATACAAACTTCTTTGCCCACTCACTTCAAAATCAGTGAAGCAAACAAATTTGGAAAATATATATGCACTTTCGGAATATATAATAGAAAATTTTTGATATAGTAACATGAAATATTTGCAATAGCTTCTAAATTTCAGATCCCAAACACCTCCGCTATAATAAACAGTTTGATTTTAGGTAGACATTTTTACAAAATTAGAATTAACAATATGCCTGTAAGTATCACCAACTGGTGTTACTTCGTTAATTTGTTAGATAATCTAAGTATATTATTACTAACTCTTTTTGTGTAGAGGGATGGGGTTATGACAGAAAAAGTGTTGGGATACACTTCTAGATGATAGAAAAGAAGAATGAAGGCAAACATTATTGAGCCACATGGAAAGTGTGATAACCATACACATTCAAAGGACATTGATTATCGGAAGCACCTGCTCATTAAGATCCCACTTGGAAACAGTATTAGTGTAATGTTGGATTTCTGAAATGAGTGAACACAATTTGAAACCAAAGAAGCAGAGTCAAATAGAAAATTTCCTATCTATGATAGGGATGAACATAATAAATCCCAGACAAGATTATATCACTACAAATATATTGTAGGACGTTTTTTGCTGGAATCTTGTTAATATCTATTCCATAAAATCAAGATTTAAAAAACTCACACAGGGATAAATGCTAGGATAAAATTCTAATACTTTATTAACAAATAATACATACATACACAAAGCAAAAATTCCAACAAAAATACTTACATGGAAATAACCTACTTCAAATTAAACAATATTGTAGATTTTTAAATTTAATGATTTAATTTTTTTTAAATACATAAAATTTACAGTTTATAGCAATATAAACTTTAAAAGCCAAAAGAACTTTTCAAATCTGATTATTAAAGTATTTTCTAAATGTTTAAGAATAATGAAATTGAATTAAAACACAATATTTTATGATAAAGCTCCAATCAAATGACTTTACATATAGTACATTTACACAAGATAACAAAATAGTGTTAAAAAAGAGAAAAAATAATTTAGATACTTCAATTTTAATTAAGTTTTATGGATTGGAATTCCTTATTTTGTAAACATTTTTTTCTAAAACAATACAAATTTTACAAAATAGTAATATCAAGTAACTAATTAAATACAAATTAAAAATGTTATTCATTAATGTTCAGAATTCAATATCAAGAAGAAAAAAATAATAATTGTACAAATTCAAGATAAGCTGAACTCCTATGAATTCACAAGTAAAATTACACATATTTTGGCTATAACAATTTCTAGAGTTTTACACTTGTAAAACGATAAAAGAAAAAAAGAAGTTTATAAAAAATAACAATAACAAGAAGAAAAATAATGTTATTTAAAACTTCCATATGAGTTATATTTTTAATAATAAAAAGAATGCTACATTATCCATAAAAGGCAAAGCTCCTTTCCAAAACATCCTCTTAAGCCATTATTGTGGCTTACCAGAGCAAAAACTAGATGAAAATATATTTTATCTCTTGTGCTTTTTCAAAAGAGTTCTAGGTTAAATAATTAAATTATCTGATTTTACAGAATTATATTTTGGTAAAATCACATATGTATCACCTTGTTCTACTTAGGTAACATAAAACATTGTCTACATTCTTAGTAGTTGAAGTTTCTCTAGGCATTTTTAAATTTTCATCAATATCTCCCACCATCTTTCTATATCTAGTAACAATATCCGCAGGACAAATCCTGGGCAGACGAGGTTGTGGGAGATTCAGATTATTGATTAAGAAAAAAAAACATTCTTACAACCTAAAAAGTCAGACTTAGAAGAGGTATTACTGCAGGACGGTTCAGAAAACAAAAATAATACATACAGATAGATACACAAAGGAACAATTCTGACAAGAATGCTTACATGGAAGTAATCTACTTCCTATTAAATAAAGAATATTGTAGATTTTAAAAATTAATGATTTAAAAAAATTTTTAAACATATAAAAATACAGTTTATAACAAATTTTTAAACCATAAGAATTTTTTTTCAAATTTGATTAATAATGTTATCAATCTATTTTTTTATTGTTTAAAACAATATTTCAAAAATATAATCAAATAATTCTACATACATGTTTATTTTTAGCATTTTTCTTTCACCCTATAATCTAGATACTGAAATTTCAATTTAATGGATTGAATTTGTAATTGCATAAGAATTTTTCTAAAACCAAGAAAATTTTTCAAAAGATTGATATTGAGAAAGTAATACAATACAAATTAAGAACGTTTGTATAACTTGAAAATAATTGTATAAATTTAAAAAAGGCTGAATTCCTACAAGTTTACAAATAAAATTACACATGTATATTTTGGCTATAACAAATTTGTAGAATTTTACATAAAAAAAACATTTAAAATTTCCATCTCAAAGAAATTTATAATATATCAATTATATTTTTAATAAAAAAAAAAAAAAAAAAAAAAAAATGAATGCTACATTATCCATAAAATGAAAAAAATATATATCCATATATGATAAAGACAGTTATATTACATGACTGTGACATTCCATTCCAAACATCCTCTTAAGACATTTTTGAGACTTATCAGCACCACATCCGGATGAAATCTTTTTTTTTTTAAGCTTTTTCAAAAGATTTCTTAGTTGGACAGTTAAATTACCTGAATTTGCAGAATTACATGTAGGTAAAATGGCAGGTGTACTACCTGGTTGTACATTGTTTTGATGCAAAACATTGTTTACATTCTTAATAGTTGAAGTTTGTTCTGGCAATTTCAAATTTTCATCAATATTTTCCATATTTCTATCTCTAGTAATATCAGCATCACAAATCCTGGGCAGAAGAACAACGGGTTGTGGGAGATTATTGATTAGGGCAGAAATGTTTTTACAGTCTGACTTAGAAGTTGTAGAAGAGGTATCACTGCAGGATGGTTCTGAAACATGAACTGGACTCTCTGCTAAATTCAGCTGTTGACTGTCAGCAATTTCCAAATCATGGGGGTTCCTCATACTTGTATCTGTAAAAAAAATAATAATAAATAAATAAAACAGAAATGTTTTTATGTATCACATATAAATCAAGAATTTTCACAACTTTCTCTAAAGCTGAATTACGGAATCAGCTTATATTCAGATATAACGTAGTACTTTTTGTTAGCTGTGTGCAAGCGATAAATTGCAAAATATTGCATGTTTTGCTGTGTCAGCCCCAAGGCAAAAAAAAAATTGGATGTTGCCAAAATTTGAGTTCCACAAAAGTACCAAATCATGCACTAGAAATAATAGAATACTATAAATAATTAACAATACAGGAATTTTTTTCATTTCAGCTTATATCGGGAAATATGCAGTATCTATACATAAAAGCAATACAATTATAATTTCTGTTTAACATATGTAAGGGAATAGTTTTAAGTTTCTCTTATTATCATATCTTTTTTAAATTGTCTAAAAAATGAAATGATATAAAAACAACATGAAAGCAGTGGATTTATTTTTTAAAAAAATCACAAGAATAAATTTATTGTATTAAATATATTGTATGAGTTTAAATGGAAATGCTTTCATTCCTACATTTGGGAAATATGTATTATGTAAAACAAATTAAGTGCTGAAAATAAACTAATCATAATATTCCAATTTTGTTTTTAAACAGGAGTTGCCCAACAAGTAACAACTTACAGACCGAATCCAACTCCACTATTTAACTTAGAATAAAAATCTAAATAAATAGAATTAGAAGATGCTTTTACAAAAGCACAAGTAATATAAAAAAAAAAATGTTTTTAGTCAATTCCTACTTTTTTTTTCACTATATTGCAGAAAGTCCCATATAAATAATTTTTATTCATTTTTTTAAGCTTATCTGGTGCCATCTATTGGTAGATATATGCAACTTAAATCTAAAAATAACTAAAACTAATTCATTAAATTTAATGAATGAATTAATATTTGAAAAACTGTATTAACATCCAGTATCATCCAAAGTTATAAAAAAATGCATTTGAACTGAAGTGGATGAATAAAAAGTATTTTATGAACGATTGAAAATTTGAACAAAATATATGTAGGGAGAGTATGAGCTAATAGAAGGAATTGAAAAATAAATGCAACTTAATACATGATTTGCATGATTTCATTTATACTGAAAATATACAAAACTTAGATTTGCATGATGCCAATTCATCATAACAAATCGTTAAAGGAAAGTAATGTTTAGTTTTCTGAATAAAAAACCAAACCATTATCTGCACAAATATTTTCAATCAAACACTCAAAATTCATTGTCATTTGAATAAATGAGATAAATTATTTAGAAGTGTTATAAAAAATTTACCCAAACCCTTTAAATTTTTCTGCAAAAAGTGGAAAGCAACCAATATAGAAAACAACCTCAATCTAATGACTGAAAGAGTTAACGGAGAATATTGCCTGGAAATGTCAAAAATGAATATATAATCGTTTTGACTTATAATTAGAAACTGCTAAATTATTACATAAATCAAAATCACAAAACCATGTTCCTCCTCTATATAAGAACATGCATACATTATCAAAGCTCATATAAACAAAGTATTACATAACTGGCATAATTTAAGTGTACAACATTAGTGTTCATAAGTTATATTGATTCCTTTAACGTTGCAAACAATTTTAAAAAACATCTGGTAGTATAATAGGAAACATATAGCATCATGTTCTGCTCTTAATTTTTTAAATACACAAATAAAGATTAGAATAATTTTTTTTTTTCAAATAATAGTAATTTCAAAATATCTTAGAATTAATATTTTGTACAATTTAATAAAATGGTAACCATAGAAAATGTTTTCTCCTTACTGTCATTTTGTTTTACTGCCACTTTGTCCCTATCCAAAAGTATGGGTCCCATTGCTTCATCAGATTTGACTTCACATCTAAAAACAACAGGTTGCTGTACAACATCACTTTTTTCAGAATCAGCTTTGGGATTTGAAGGTGAAGAGACTTCACAGAAAGTTGGTTCAGTTGGATTCTGTTTTTTTGCTCCTGTATAAAAAAAAAACCCATCAAATTTTGAAAATTAACTGAAGAACTTAAACTTTCTTTATTTTTTAGTGACAATGAAATACATAAACTTCAAAACCTGTACAAACTTCACATAGCCATGTTGTTACAGTTGATGATAATCCTTCACAATCTTTATGACAAGCATCAGAACCACAATTTGAGCAAACAAGGAGGACCCATGCACTAAATAAAAGATGTTTGTTAAAATAAGTAATATATAAAAATATTTTTTATAATCGTATATTATAATCAAAATACATGGTGTAACCTAAAGTAGATACCAGCTTTTATTTTTTGCAACCATACTTACAGTTCCAAAAATATTTCAAATAACGTTTATATTTATTATAAAACAATCAAATAAGGTTTATATTTTTTATATTTAAAAATTCAATACTGGAGAAAGTAACAAATGTAAATTCCTAATGTCCTATAATTATATTTAGTAAAAATTTACGCTCATCTTAACAAACAAAGTTTCACTTGTGTGGCAAAAATTGATCAAGATATTAATGCCAATATATCGGATTTTTTTCAGTCTTCATTAAAGGTCGGTTATAAAATTGAAAGTTGATAATATTAGAGGGAAACGTCTCTTTAACAACAAAAGAAGGCTTTTCAACAATAAATGGGCACATCTATAGTCAAGTGGAACTTCTGTACTGAATTCTGTCGCATCAACCTCAATGGTTACGGAACTTTGAAAATTTAACTCAGAAATGATGCAAGACAAACAAAAAATTTCAATTAGAGCTGTAGACCACGAACAAACAAAGTAGAATCAATACCCAGAAGACGAGAAATGCGCAGAGTTATAAAGCAAAATATACAAGCATTTTATAAACATCATAAGTTTGTAGAAGTTGCAGACAAACATGAAGTGGAAGAATCTATTGGAGAAGCTGCTCAAAATGTTTCTCACTAGTTGCAATGCACAACTGAATGAATGGTGTGTCATGATTCAGGGGCACATTGCAGCACAGCTGGTGTAACTCCGCAACAAGCAATGTTGATGCACTGTTTCAGATCACTCAGAGAAGATATATAGACATTTTCCATGATGTTAAAATCCATGAGAGCAGGGCGAACACAATAATCACTATATCCAGCCACCATATCTGATGAGCAAATTTAGTAATAAGGTAAACTTGGCCATCAGTTGCTTTAAGCAAAGGAACACCATCATGTTAAACATACACAACATGCATCTCAGGGAGGTGGCTATTTTTATCATGTCTTTTAATATGCGTAGGTAATGACTGGTCATTGATGTCACATGCTAATATAAACATAAGATTCATGGAGAATTTTTATTTAATTACAAAAGAACTAATTTTTTAGTTAAGCACCAGACAAAAATAAATTGCATTTCTAAATATCATAGTTTTTAAATTGTACTGATACACATGTCAGTTTTATATAATAGATTACTTGCCATTCCTAAGTAACATTAGACACTTTACCAGAGTTTAAAAATAACTTCGCTTATAATTTGTATAATATTCCTAACTCGCAAAAAGATTGATTAAAATAAAAACAATGAAGCCAAGTGATATTTCAACAATTTATCCAGTTCTTATGCATTATTCATTTTCAGGGTATAGTTTCTACACAATTCGATGATGGTCTACAAAATTCTAATTAACATTTGTCTGTCTACCTTGTTTTATTTTAGAATTCAATTTCCAAACTTCCATGTTTGACCACAGTGATGGCATTTAATACACATATCTTTTATGGTCATAAAACCACCTTTTGCCATGAAAGAGGTGTTTTATCCTGATTTCAATCTCAATTCTTTTAATTAATTTTATAACTCATCTTTAAAGAAGGCTGGAAAACTTTGATATTAAATATCTCAGTCAAGTTTTGCTGTACAGAAGTAAAACTTTTTGTGTTACATTTATGTGTGTAAGCATAAATTTTTTTGCTTTCTCTAATACTGTATTTTTAAATATAAACCTCAACTGTAACACTTTTGTAATTGGAAATATGTGTATATAACCAATGGTTACAAAAATAAAGTCTGTTAATGAATTTAGATTACACCTTATGTGTGTGTATACATGACTTTTCATTTAGCACCTATGTTCACTTGATTTTCACTTTTTCTTTAACAGTATATAGGCTTAACTACATGACCATAGTAAGCCTAGATACTGCTGCAAAATGGAGTAGAAAATCAAACGGACTTAGCTGATAAAAGAAGTCTTATTCTTTTTTGCTTCATTTTATTAATAAGAAATTTAAAGAGTGGGATTCAGCTCTGGGAGAGAAAAAGCACTACATCCAAGAGTTGTGAAATTTGTAAGGCATCTATCTACAGTCAGAGTGAATTAAATAAAAACATATCACTGTTTTGGTTAGTGTATTGCAGAATTTGGTAAGTGAAGAAATAATGTACATGATCATAAATGCTAAATTAGCTATTTTAAAAAAGGCAATAAGTGGTTGTGAGAATGCAGGGCTATTAGGATTAGTGCAATTGAATTTAATTGTAGAATAGTAAAAGAAGAATTGTTATCCCACACACAATTTTATATATTATTTTTAATCTTGATTTCATAAAACATATATATACATCAGAAATGCATTAAAAAAATTAAATACATAACATATATCTTTAAATGATAAGAGTTGTAGCTGAGATTACAGCAAAATATTTGCAACATAAAAACTCTTCATAACATTATTACAGGATGACATCTAGCTATACAGTTCGTACCAATAATGGGAATGATACGAACATTTAAATTTTTCAAATAAATCAACATAATCTATAGAAATACAAAGGACTACTTTAAAGCTATAATTGAAGAAAAGACTTATAGTGTGTCCCCAGGAAGAAATATTTCCTGTAATACACTGGAATTTAGCACCCAGAAATTTTAATTACTACCAGCCCTAGTTTAAAACCTAATTTTCAATAACCTTTTAAGAATGTCTTACAGCATGATCTAAAATCAACTAGTCAAATAAGAGAAATTTCCCCATAGCATTTGTTTCACAAATGCCCAGAAATTTTAGTTCCTTAAAATAATTCTAGGATAATAAAGTTTTGGAAGAATTGTGTTATTTATTTTAATTATGGACTGATGGAAACGTAGATGTCATACGACTTTTGGATACTTCCAGTGAAGATAATTCATGTCTCAATTTCAATAAAATTTGTCAGCAAATAATATCTTTAAAACACAAATATAGTAAAGGAAAACATGTTACTCTTATCAATAACACATACAATGAAAGTTATAACTCAAAGCCATCGCTCCTCTAATGGCCATTTTTATAGTAATGAATGGGTGGTTGTTTTTATTTTTATTTGGAATATCTTAAACATAAAAGTAGTCTAAATAAAAATATTACCCTTTTCCACTATGTTTTGCACCATGTGGACAGAGACACCGTCTTGATCTACAAGGTGGACGATACGTAAGTTCTTGATAAGCATTTGTTTCCAACTCCCATGATGCATCCCTAAAATCAGCACAGATACTTATTTTATTGCTATTACTATCTTCCTAAGAATAGTTAAATGATGCGAAAAACATCATAATTGTTAAAAATTTTTAAACGTTTAACTTACTTTTCAGGAATATAAACACCATGATACTGTATCTCTCGTCTGAATTCAGTAACATTGTTGCACAATGGGCACTTTAAGAAATGGAGACCAGCATTAAACGCATATGCCTAATGATGGAGGAAAAAAAAAAAAAAAAAATGTTATGTTAAGTACATTTTTTCCCCCAAAATAATATTAAATCATCAAAGCCAATTAATTGCCATAAAAGTATTTATAAGGTTTGCACCATGACAATTATGAATTATTTAAGAAAAATGATGAAACATGTATTGAAAATAAATGTAATTTCCATAGCAAAATATTTCTAACAGATATTCAATATTTCTAAATATTTCTTTTTTTTTCTTTTAATTTTTAATCAATTGGTGATATAAAGGTTAATTAACTTTTGTAGCATAATGGTGAAGTTTATACTCAATATAAAATACATCACAATAATGGAACTTTTGAAATAATTTTGAAGAGAAAATTCAAATTTTTGAAACAAGTAGAAATACATGAGTTTTTTTCTTTTTCCAAATTCTGAAATAAAACCCATTTCAATAGTTCCCAATAGAGAAAAACAATTAATAGTAATTTGTTCATGTTACACAAAATGGTATTTAAGATTGATGTGATCCACATAATATGATAATATAAATTTAAATAGTTTTTTTAACAATTATTGGCAAATTGATGAGTGATCTATAAATTCATGTTTTTGTGAATGAGCTCTACATATTATATGGGGGAAAGACTTTACAGTGTATGCAGATATAATAACATAAATGACTTGTTTTGGATAGGTGAAATTGGAAAGGAATTTTACTCTTTGTTTAAGAGATTACTTTGCTAAAATCGAAATGATATAATACTGTACAATTAGCAAAAGCAATAATTTTAACACAAATTATATTTAATCATAATAATTTATACATCTTAGAAACTAGATGGATAAAGGAATATTTTAAATATAGAGAAAGCATTAATACTTTTTTTATTTACTAAGCAAGTCAGGTTTCTAATTTAATTAAAAAATGATACAATTTTTTAATGTGAATTTAATAAATGCTGTGACATTGTAAAAATTAGTCTGAGATAAATGAATATTATCATGTTCCTAACTATTTTAAAAATAAAACTAAAAATTATACTATTTTATAAAACTTATTAATAAATACACAAAAAGTTTTGATAAATTAATTTATGTAATATGTCAAGAAAATCATCAAACAGAAATAAGTATACAAAAAACATCAGTTAAATCCCAAAACAATAAAATTTACATTTTAAAAAGAATTAAATATAATTAACACTTTATTAAAATACATATTATTTATACAATATTGGTGGAAATATTACTCTAAAGCTTTTCTGATGTAAAAAGTCTTTTGAAACAATATCTTCAATAAGAACTTCTTGTTTTCTATTCTAATAACAAGCTTACCTTAAATTTGAGAATAAGTCCGGTTTTGTTACATCAGTAATTTAAATTACATGACCTTTTTTATGTTACAGTAACACAATTTACTTTACTTATGCATGTCTGTATAAGTAAAAATTTTATAAATATTTTAATTCCGTTCCTATACTTTTCTTTATTAAAAAGAAAGAATTCAGAACAATTAAATAATTAGTTCAGACAAAATTTTAAACAGCAAAGCTAGACAATAAGGAAAATTTCGAACTAAATGGGCAATATTAGAAGATTATCAGAGTACACAAATATTTAAATATTTTCTAAATGCATTTATCCTTTCATAGTACAAAAGCCTTGAAATTTGAATTTGTTTTTTTTTTTTTTTTTGGTAAACTGTAAGCATTGTACAGTTAATTACAAATTGGTTGATTCACTTTCAAAGTTATTCATCAATTTAAAATACATAATTTGTTCTAATTTAAATAAAAGAGATACAAAAATTTTCAACTTTTTAAAAAACTAAAAACATAATTTTATGAAGAACATGGCTGTTTACTATAAGTTCTATATATTTAGAGATATTTTTTATAAGAGCCAAAAATGGAAGAAGGAAATAAAGTTTTCCGGTAATCGTAAAATATCAATCAAGAAATTGGTATTAAAACGGAAAATTAATAGTTTATACAAATAAGAAACTGTTCTGCAGTCGTAGACAGAATTTCTGATAGAATTTTAAATGTGTTTACTAAATTTCTATATTTCAAGTGCCTTCTTGCTAAACTGCACTTGATGTAGTATTCTATAAATGGAAACAGCATTATTTTATAAAAGTAACTTTTACATAAAATTGAAAAATTTAAGGAAAATTATACTCGTGATTCTTCACTTTCATGGTTAGATCAAGTTTGGGGATTCATGTAGAGGAAAACTAGTACAACTTAGTTTAAAATTATGAGATTAACAAAATTTAGGACATTACATTATAACTGAATATTATATAATTATACCCCCAAACAGGCACGATGAAACCAATTTTTACAGCATGGTGAGTGCAGACAATTTTCAAAATCTCTCCTTGAAAGTTCTGACATACAAATATGGCACATGCTCTGATCTACTGGTGTTGCAATAGCTTCTTGAAGCGGCTTGTGTGACTTGCAGTAGGATCTAAAATGGTGAAAGAAAATAAAACAAATATTATAATTTAATATACTAAATTATGATTTTAATTAGCTGAAGTTGTAAAATTTGATCATTAATTGAACACTATCTAATTGTTTGAAAGGTAATGCAGTTTTCAAAGTGATGTTTTAATCAGACTATATTTTAAATACAACAAATATTCTACAATTAAAAAAAGCTACTTTAAATCAAGCAAAGTATCTAAATTAATAAGTTACAAAAAGGTAAACACATGACCAAAAATTAAGCAAATCAATATGTAGAAATTTGCAGACAGAATCAATTCTAACCTTCAGACAGTAATTATAGCATAATCAGGTAAAAATAAGTTTCTGTTTAAAGAAATGAATTGATTGTACTAACGTTTATTAATTTATTTCAGTACACCAGGATAATTTCTCAAAGAACATAACTGACAATATCTTAAATAATTATAACTTTTAGTCCATCAATAGCCATATAATCTTATACAATCAAGAACTAACACATATAAAATCAATTATAAATAACTTAACTACCACTTATATATTACTAACCAATTGTTTAAAGCATTATAATACCTTAACCAATATAAGAAGAATAAATTATGTAAATTAGAAAAAAAATTATATGAAAAGTTGCTACAGTTAAAGTTGACATAATGATGTGGAACAAAAATTAATTTATTAATAGCTGGAGGAGAAGAAAAAATACTGATAATTTCTATGTTACAATAGTAAAAACCTAAATAAAATACTCACTTAAACGAATTATATGATTGCTGCAGCGAGCCATTTTTAAGACCACAGGGAAGGTGATAAGATTTTCGACAAAAAGAATTACAACAACCAACAGTTGCCCCGGTTTTTTTACAGTAAAAACATTTCTGAAAAAAATATATTCAGTAACATGAGTTCAAACAAAATATCATAAATAATAAACAATAATGCAAGCATACTTAACATACACATCATAGAAAAAGTATTAAAATTTGTAAAACATTACAAACTGAAATATTTACAAGTTTCTGTCCTCTTTGTACTTCTTTAGAAATATCAGTTAACAGGAATCCCAAAACTCCGTCTTTATCTCGCTTTCCTCGCTGACTAAGGCCACTAGAGAAAAACTGAAAGACATTAAAAAATATATGAAACAATTTTATTTAATTTACATAAAATTTTAAACAGAGTAGTCAAAAGAGTTTTAATTACCTTTAAACTAAAGCTATTAAAAAATATATCTGTAGGAAAAATTCAAAATGGCATAATCATTTAACTTAACCCACATCAAATATACATGATGTATGAGGTAATAAGATATATTAAACAAATAAACCATTTCTAATTTCTGAAAACAGAAGTTTAAAATTGATTTGATACTAACAAAATTTTTTTTTTTCCTCATTATTTAATTGCAATGGATGTTCAATTTCCATAGAATTGGTTTGCAAAACATGATTGATTTTTCTAAATTCCTCTCATAAGAATTTCTTTTTGCCTGCCTCTTGATAGAAACTATTTAATAAATATTACAGCCCTTACACATTGTTTCAAAAGAAATCAGATCCTTTAGTGAGTTTAGTTTTGAAATGAATTGATTACTAATTGATAAATAATGCAAAAATTATTTATCAATCAATAATCATGAAATTTATGATAATTAAAGTTTATACTCACCAAGAAGCTTTTCCAAATTATTTAATATTTCAATTGACTTGATTTTTGTATAGTAATGCATTCTTTTGCAAATCCAGAGGGTTTAAGTCTACATTGTACTGACATAAATGACCAATGCATAATTTTAATAAAAATAAACTGAAATTCAACTGCCTGTTAGAATTTTATAATATACAATGATAAAAGTACTTATTGAGAATTATTAAAGCAACTTACCAAGCAGTCATGATGGACAGAAAAATTTTTTCTATTAATCAATTCTCCACACAGCATACTATCCTCGTCGCAAAATATGCAAACTGGGGAAAAAATTAAACATATAAAGTAACGTTTTCTATAAGTCAGAGCAAAAGATATTTAAGAAATACTGCATACCTTATTTATTTTAAAATTATAGATTGTTAGCTTTTAAAAATATCATAATTCAAAATAATGATCCTTTGAATATTTTAATTTCGTTTTCTGAACTAAAGTTTTTCTTATTGTTTGTAACACAATAGTTGCTTTGAGAAAAAAAAATTATAAAAGGAAACATAGTGTGTTTCTAAAAAATGATACATAGTTTACTCTCAAGATTAATAGCTAGCTTATATTGATATCAAATGATTTACAATGTCTAAAAGAGAAATGACGATGACAAATGGTATTTTATAAACAAAGCATATTACAATTTTAAATAAGCAGCAAACAGAAGTAAAGAAAATAGCATTGACATATTTGATAATATATTGTTTAGTAGAAGTAACTGAATTATGCTCTAATGATCTAAACAGGATATTTTGTGATAATAAATCATCTATTCCAAAAATTTTATAAACTTTATTATATATAAGCTGATTTATACCACACATTGCTTTCTTGAATAATAAAATGGTGATGGTCCAGCTAAATGAAGTAATGTAATTTCCAACACATCAACTTTTAATAATTCTCTATCACTTAAAGTTAGACACCATTTTTTTTATATGCAATTATTTACATCTACTAATTAGACTTCATCTGGTGATTTTGTAGCAATAAATTATGATTAATTAAAAAAAAAAAAATTTTTGTTAGTTCATAACTTTGGAGATATAATATTAATATTTTTTTTTATGGTAAGTGTACAGAGAAAATAAGCCGTTAGAAATGCTATTAGCAGAAACATTTCCAACTAAGCATTTATAATACTGTAGAGGAGTTGTTCTGGAACCGAGTTTTGACATATTACACATAGTTGGAGAGAGAGTGCAAACACTCTTTCCTTGCAATTTTTCTCACATTTTAAATCTATTGTTTCATAAAGTATAACTGTGAAATTTCCTTTTTATTCTTAAGCTTAAAATATCAAATAAGCCAAAAGTAAATAAGTTATACCTCAAGAGTTTTATGTTGTATATAAAGCAGTCAGGCAAAAAGAATATTTTATATTGATGAATAAAATGTTAATTTTTGGACTAAAAAAAATATGGAAAGATCAGATAGGAAAAGGTGGATTTACCGCCACTAACAAACCAGGTACAAAGTATTATAGAACAGCCTAAAACATGCAAGTGAAAATTCTTTAAGCAAAAGCATATTGTACATTGTAGATCACTAAGATGCTTTATTTGTAATACATTAAATATTTTTTCTTAATAAAAGAATAGATTATACAAGATCTTTCAGTGGAGATCCAAGATAGCACTGAGGCTTATGAAAAGCTAAGTCCTCAAACACTGACTCGGTATGATGCAAAAGCAGTAACTGTCTTTTCACCTGGTTGAATTGCTCTTAAACGTTTAATTTTAACACTAATTAATAGAATGTTGGAAAATAAAAAAATCTTTCTTCCTAAATTTAAAATCAAAAAGTTATACATAGGAAATAAAAGAAACCTACCTCCTTCACTTTTAAGTAGAAAACGTTTCTTCCTTGAAGACATAATCAAGCTGCAAGATTAGATATGAAGATGAATTCTAAGTAATTGTTCAGAAGACAAATAAAGTAGAATAAAATAAGATAAAAAAAAATAATTAGGAGAAATAAATTAAATTTTCAATAAATATTAATAAACAATGGCTTAAGATTAATTCTATATAAATCTCAACATATAATAAATCTATAAGAACACAATTAAGAGGTTAAATATATATAACAGTAAACAAAGAAAATTCATAGCACTAGGTAGGTTTTGCACTATAGCAAAAGAATTCGGGATGTTAAAGTTGAGAGTTTGATTTAGAGAAACACTGACAAGAAACCTTAAAATGATATGTTGCTTTAATTTTACTATACTTTTTAAATTATACCTTGGACATGAATAATACTTTGTTTCTAGCCCCCCATTTGATTTCAGCAAAACTATGGATCAACATTAAAAAATGGTTCACAATTTTATTATTCAAGTGGTATAATAGTTAATGACATATCTAGAAAGTTTTAATAAATAGAAATTTTTGATTCATAAACAGCAATACTTGTTTTATACTTAAAATTGTTTCCAAATTGAAATAGATTTGCATAAAACTCATGTTTATCTTAACAACACTTTAGACTATTTGTAAAATAAAAGGTACTATGAAACAAACACCCTAAGTTAAAAACAGATAATGGAAGCCAGATTCCTTATATGTTGCCAGCAATTCTATTATTTCTTCACGATAAAAAAAAATTATTTTAACATTTGTATTTATTTAAGAATAAGTTTTATAATGAATTACAAATATATATTTTCCAAGTATTTAGTTTTTAAATAGATATATAAATGAAATGCTCAATATAAAATATATTAATAAGTATTTCGATTTTAAATAGGTTTATGATTCAAATAAGCAAATTTCTCAATCATTAATATTTGGAAATTTTTCTTTCCATACAATAAATTTTAAACTTTTAAATGAGTGTTTTGGCAAAAGGAAGAAAAGTTTGGAATATATATATATATAAAAGGGACCAAAAACCAAATTATTGCTTCAGTTAAAAAAAAAAAAAAAACCACTGGATATCCTATATGAATAAACTAAGTTTATTGAATGAAAACAATGCTGATATACTAAAAACATTGACAAAATTGTGAGTTTCAATATACATAAATATCTCTAGCATACTGTAAAAATTGTTTTAAAGATTATTTAATAAGTATGAATAGCACTTATGACAACATCAGAATGAAAATGTGACTTAAACAAAAACATTTATTCAAAATGAAAGTAATATTAAAAATGTTAATGGATAAATTTGATATAGTGGCATTAAAATTTTTTGATGTTATCTTAAAATTCATTGTTAAAATAAATCTTAGAAAACAGCATAAAATTTTTTTTTTTAATCATCTTGCAATATTTAGTTTATAGTCTCTTAAATTATAGGTAATGTACCAGAATTTTATCATATGAAAAAATTAACAATTCAAATTCTAGATTTCTCAGCAACAACTCATAAAACATTTCATTACAGAAGCACTAAAATATTAAATGATTATGAAATGAAACTGGTACAAAAATATTAAGGCTAAACTGGTAAAAATTAATTTCTAAAATTATTAAATATTTCTAGAATTTAATGCTATTGATTAATAAAAATAAAACCCATTTTTCATAAAATACCTAAATGCCTTGTTTTGCCTTAGCCAATTATATAAAAAAAAATCCTACATAAGAACTTTTAAATGTAGAAAAAAATTAAATAAACAATATAAAATTATAAAGAAAATAAGTAAATAATTAAACTTGCTTAATTTAAATAGACTAACTTTTGATATCCATCACGAATACTTGAATTACTAAATAATTCCATTCTACAACATAATTACATATTTAGTTTGAATGGAAACACCAAAACTATAACAATGGCTATATATTGGCATATTGTATGGAAAATTACACATAAATTTGTTTTTTTATTTAAAAAAAAAATTACAGCATGATAGAACGTTAGTTTCGGTTTGAATAATTAGTTTCCCTTTGACCAAAATTTTCAGAAACCCTTGAATCTTTGACAAAAAGTCACATTAATGATTTACTTTTGTTTGCTTCAAAATTTTCGATTTTTCTGTAACCTATAGTATTTAGTTAAAAAAAGTAATTCCATTCATATATAATTTTAATACATATTTAGATAGAATAGAAACCAAAACTATAACAACGGCTATATATTGGCATATTGTATGGAAAATTTAAAACACCAGGTTTGTTTCTGTTTTAAAAAAAATTACAGCATGATAGAATGTTAGTTTTGGTTTGAATAATTAGTTTCCCTTTGACCAAAATTTTCGAAAAACCCTAGTATTTTTGACCAAAAGTAGCATTAACGACTTACTTTCGTTTTCCCCAAAATTTTCCGTTTATCTGTAATACAATAACCTAGAGTATTTAATTATAAAAATAATTCCATTTTTATACAATTTTAATACGTATTTAGATCGAATCAAAATTTAAAAACACCTAGGTTGGTTTTTGTTTTAAAACAATTACAGCATGATTGAATGTTGGTTTCGGTTTGTATAATTAGTTTCCTTTTGACCAAAACTTTCGGAAACCCTTGTATTTTTGACAGAAATCACACTAACGATTTACTTTTGTTTTCTCCAAAATTTTCCAGTTATCTGTAAAACAATAACCTAGAGTATTTGATTACAAAAATAATTCCATTTTTATACAATTTTAATACGTATTTAGATCGAATGGAAACCAAAACTATAACGGCTACATATAGGCCTATTGTATGGAAAATTTAAAACACCTAGATTCGTTTTTGTTTTAAAAAAATTACAGCATGATAGAATGTTAGTTTCCCTTTGACCAAAACTTTCGAAATCCTTGTATTTTTGACAAAAAGTCGCATTAACGATTTACTTTTGTTTTCACCAAAATTTTCGATTTTTCTGGAACACAATAACCTATAGTATTTAGTTACAAAAATGAAAACTCAGCATTATTCTCAATCGTTTAAAATGATTGATAAATTGTAAAAACAAAAAAAAAAAAAAAAAGATTAATTTTATCTTACCTTTATTCAAAAATAAAACGAACCGAGCCACACTGACTTCGCGCGTCACTTCCAGCTTTGTTTAAACCTTTATGTTCGCAGTTCAGTTCAGTTCTCAAACTTTTATTGCCGGGAATTTGAGCATTTTTGTAACGAATAAATAAATAAATGATCTAATATGATTTTCGTTTAGCTACAACAAATGTAGCAAAATAAGAATATTACTAATTAAGTTATTATGGAAATCCTAATTTATAATTAAAGTTATAATATTAGAATATAATTTAAAAGGTTCGCCATATTTTACAATTAGGAAGTGGCAATAACAATAATAAGCATTCTTACTATATTGTTGTTATTAAGTTTCGCAGTCATAGTAAACCTGTTTATGATTTCAAGTGCAAGTTCCATTTTTGTTGTCATGCGATGTTTTTAAAGTATTTTTTTGCTATCTTTTTCAATTCGTCGCTTGATTATTTTTATATTATAGATGTCTTCAAGAAAACTACGTTTCATTGGTTGGCGATGCTTATTATTGCATCTATATTGTTATATATGTGAGTGTTATATCTATATTGTTATATATATATCAGTGTATATTTCCTCTGTAAATTATAGTTTAAGAATTTGATTCAGTTTTATTAGTCATTTCCATACACTTTAGAAAGATAAATAGTAACTTATGTAATTTAACCTATTTTAAAATTGTTCTTAGTGACTTCTGTTAAATTGTGTATTGTTCTAATGATAACTTCTTCATTTAATTTGTAAAATTAAGATATTTACACTGTAACACTGCTCACAAAAAAGCGATTCATTTGCAGAAACCTCAGTTATGAATCTAAATATGGGGGAAATGGTGATATCCATTTATTGTTGCTTTCTCCTAATTTTATTTATAAAACTTTTAAGAATAAACTATTTACAAAGGTATAATTTCAGGGAAAATAATAACAGTAAAAAAAAAAAAAAGGCAAAAATTTACATCATTCCTGCATCAACAAAAGCTAAGAATTTAAATCGTGTGTCACTTGATGTGTTTAGTCTAAGTGCATAGTTTAATTATAGAAGTATATCGAAACCATGTGTGTTATAGTTGTGTTTTACTATGTGTATGTACAGATTTCAGTAAGAAATCAGTTAATTAATTTCATATAAATTTTACAAAAATTGATGTGAAATATTAGTTTGCAGACAAAATGTAAGTTATTAGAAAACATTTTACAACTAGTTTCCAAAGATATTTTCATGCTGACTTAAAAGAAATTCTAAATTATATATTAATCAGACTGTGGCTCATTTATAGTTTGCTAGCATAGATTTAGATTCTATGCTAGCATTCAATTCTAGATTTATAACTCATATATAGTTTAATAACTATATATGTGTTATAAATGTTTCTGGTTAAAAAGTAAATAAAAAAAAAATTTATAGATTCATGTGTTTGTGTTAAGATTGCCATAAAAATTTTGATTTGAATCAATACATTGAATAAAGATGTGAAATCCACAATTTTTTGCAATATATAGGAAAGTTCTGAATTAGTCAACTGCCACATGAGGGCGAGTAGAATTTAAAGCTGAACATCATATTTTCTATATAATAAGATGAGAACTAATTAGAATTAAGATACAAAAAATTAAATAGACATTAAGAAAACATTAATAGAAATCTAAGAAATATTTGTGTGATAGCAATCAATATAGGGCATCTGAATGCAATTCTTATAAATTAGCACAATGCCTTGCCAATTGTCACTTGTATTTTTCAAGGGACATTAATCATATTTGTTTAAAATGAAAATTATAAATTTTTTTAATTATGGAAAAAATATTATTAGTGGCAAAGAATTTACGTTATTTAAGCTAAAATTGACAATCTTTGAGAAATAAAATTTTGGAATGAATAATGAACTTAATCAGTCTTTAATCTTAAGTCACTAGTCAAAGACATGTATAAAATTTAAACAATAAATTAGCAATAATTATTTTAAAAATAAGTATTAATTTCATAGAAAATATAAAAACTCTATAAAGGGCCATTAAAATGTGATGCCTGAAATCAATATATATATTTTTTTTTCACTAAATGAAATTTTTGTCATGAATGGAAATGTTTAAAATAAGCAAATAAAATCAATTGCAGTTTTCTCTCAAGAATTGAATACCCATCATATAGCTCGTTATTTAGGAAAAATTAGGATTTCAGGAATTAAGTGAAATAACTCCAGCACTATGTGGAAAGCCATTGAAACTTTCAATATTTAAATTGAAGCCTGTAGACGCAAACATGGCAGTTATTTAAATAATTTTATATTCCAGTCATAATTATGAAAGACCATATTTTAAATAATTAAAAAAAAAAATGAAATTGTTTTTATTTCACTAAAAAGAAACATACAGGAATATTTTTTTATGACCTCATACATTTATTTTCATAATTTCTGAAAATGACATTCAAATATATGGGGCAAAAATTCAGTTCATAATTTATAATAGTTATGTTTTTCAATGTAAATATGATGAAATAGACACAAAATTTATTATGCATGATAAATTTTATAACGAATTATCACAGATTTTATTTTGACAAATCAAAATTGTATCTAGCTTTAACCCTTTGCACTCGGGAAGTTTTTTTCATTCGTATTACCAGCAACTCGAAGCGATTTTAGTGAAAAGATCATATTCACATGTAAGTTTGATATACGCATTAAAAGATTGCATTATTTATATTGTTATTTGCATTGTCTCCGTGGCGGAGCCCTCAAACTTGAAGACAAATTTTAAATAGCTTCGCTCCGGGTGCAAAGGGTTAATATATCAATGAATTTAATGCATCAAATTCGTTTTTTGGGTTTATTTTTGAATAATTGTTATTTCTTTGAGTTTCATTTCTAGATTTACATCGTTTTCTAATTAGGGCACTTAAAAATAAGATTCTGTGCACATGCTACCAAATGCATTTTTTTGTTTATTGTTGTAATTGGTTTATATTGCTGTACAAATTAATATTTTATAAAGTATAATATGGTGATCATAAACGACCTGCTTAAAAATTAACAAATGAAAAAGCTTTTATCTCAATAAGATCTGCTAATTTACAATTATTTTTGTCTCATCAGTAAAAAAGCAATTTTCAGAGCCATATGCTGTTTTTATTCATCGTACACTATTGATTACTCCAGGTAATTTAACCAGAATATCCTACAAACAAGCTCTCTGGTTCTTTTCTTATTGCTTTTTTCCATTTTGTAGTACTCTCTGGCTGCATAAAAATTATATTCATTGTTGTTAGGCATTTTAACTATTTCCATTACATCTTGCGCACATAATCTTTGTCATCTAATTCTTTTTAAAATTAATTTCTTTAGTTTCATCGGAAAATAAGATCTTTTGTATCATTCATATCTAAATGCCATTTGTCATTCATTGTTGCTATAGGGTAATTTTAAAAATGATCAGAAACTAAAATCTCTTGCCATCTCAGGAAATAAAAGGCCTACTTTATTGGAGGAATCAGTGCAAATACTGGTATTCTTTTACTACTAATTAAACAATTGCATCACAGATAATCACTTAATTAGCGAGACTAATTTGAAGGTCCAAGTTGTTAGAATTCCTTTTGCTTAGTTGCTTGCTAGCGACTAGTTGTGTCAGGATGAAATACCAATCTCTCTTTCTATTTAAGTTAGTTTATTTACAATATTAGTACATACGTACACATGGCACCCTGTGCCTCTTCTACAAAAGCATTAATAGTTAAAAACCTAAAACCGGTCCATGACAATCTATCTCTTTCAGACTCTCCTATCGTTCTCCTCGTGGTCTCTAGCTTTGCCTGCATGTACCACCACACTGGACCACACAGTTAAAGTCACAGTCGCGACCTCTCGCGAATTAATAATAATTAAACCATACACTTGTAATATATTTTCTCTATCTTCTTACACTTTCATCTGTCAGAATATTTACAAATGTGCCATTGCCACTTAGCAGAAAATATAATGTTATGTTTTAATTCCTGGTCATGGGGGACTTGAGATTCAAGTATTTTTCCTTTTTCCATAATTTTATATCCTATTCTGACAAAAAATAAGAAATATTTTGCCAATTCTTATATCTTGATTGAATTAAGTTTTGTTCATAAGCCTTTTTTTATTTTGAAAAAGGACAAAATAAATGCATTTTCTGCTTATAATACACTAAAATAATTTACTAATTTGGGATGCGGGTTGTAGACAGTGCGTACAATCTGGACATTTTATTTTCCTCTGAATTTTCAACAGGTTCGAATCGGTGGCATGGATGTGTGTTAGTGGTGGCATGGATGTATGTTAGTGGTTGTGTTAGTGTGAATCCATTTTAAACTGTAGGTCCCTGTCTATTTATCCCTTGTGTGCACGAAATGACTGTAGAGCTACAAACCAAACCAAATCTGAATTTTCAAAAATCAATCCAATAAAATAACCACTTAAAAAGACATTTTGCACAAAAGAAAAAAAAAATCACTTTGTGAGAAAACAATAAACATTCTTATCAACATAAAGAACAACACCACCAATTTGGATAGTTGAAAAAATGCGATGTGCATTCTGCATCATTATGTGCTAGTAAATGTGAAGGGCATGCAATGGAGTTATAGATAATTAAAAATGCTTTACAGAAAGCTAAATTATTAATTTAGATTCTGATTAAGATTAGCAAATATGAAGGTTGCATTACGCTAGAAAAAAGTCGTTTCTTTCGTTTTCACTATAGTTCTTAAATGCATATCTTCTCTCCGGTTTCCTCTATTTTAAATTTATAATATAATTTTTATGCAGATCAAATCGCTCTTTAAAACTAAAAAAATGTGTTATCTTTATATCATAACCATAAAAACAGAACATGAATAGTTTATGGTACATCAAAGAGCAAGCGCGAATTGTTATCTAATTCTAAAGCTGCTTTCCCACCCTACCAATAAAAATCGCAAAATTTTAGCCAATCAGAAGTCTGCTTTCATTCTTTTCTTCTCACGTTCTTACCTTCACATTTGACTTACATTCAGGCTAACTTTTGACGCAAAAATCTGAACGATAACAAATCAACCAATGGGGCCTGAATGACAGAGTGGCTAGCGCTCTGGCCCTCGGTACCACAGGTTTCGGGTTCGAGTCCCGGTGGTGCCATGTATGTTTATAGTGGTTCAGAATCCACTTTAAATCGTAGGCCGCGGTCTAACAGGATCATAGAGCGTATTGTTACTTCATGTCCGTAGCTTATTTTCAAGCTACGTGCACCTCCTGAGTAGTGATAAGTGAGTAACATCGGTGCAGCGCTTGCCTTAAGGCATCAAAGTCAATTGTTTAAGTGTTTGCCAGCTGCATAAGAACTAAAAAAAAATCAACCAATAGAAAATCAATGTAAACAAATGTCTTGCTATTATGTTCTTTGCTTCTTACAAGAAGCGTATTACCTCTTGCTTTTTGAACATAAACATGTTTTCGAAAACATGTCGTCGAGAAATATATTTTTTAATTTCGAGACATTTAAAACAAGCTCCTTTTTTTCATCAAAATATTTTTCTTCTTTCGTTTATAGATAAATTTATTCTCGAATTCACAATTAGAACTAAAATGATCTAAAATTTCCTTAAAGTTCTCAGTAACTGGTTCAATAAATGGAAAATTTCTTTAAATGTAGATAGACTGAAGTTATTTTCTTTTCTATTGGAAATAAACTTAAAAAACCTGTGATTATAATCAACAATAATATTATCCCTTTGAATTGTGAAACTAAATATTTAGGAGTAATTCTGGATCAGCATTTAACTTGGAAACAACGTTTTCCGCACACCAAAACTAGAAATTCTACCATAACCAGGGAAAACAAAATTCTTCTGTATACTGCTATGCTTCGCCCAATTCTCATGTATGCTTGCTCGGTTTGGTCCTATGCTGCTAAATCTAATTCAAAAACGCTTGAAACTTTACAAAATATCACTATCCGCCAAATGGTTCATGTGCAATTCTGATATCTATAAAGCTATTAATATTTCTTCTTTAAAAGGTTTTCTTCAACACATCTCTATCAAATTTTGTAACACGCTTATTAACCATGAAATTACTGCAATTCAGGAGATGGACTCTTACATTCTCAAGTATGATTTAAAATATCCGCGCAAAATTTTATTTTAATTTTTAATTAATTTTTTTCTTTAATTTATTTGTTCATGATTGCAAGTTAATTTTCTTATATTTGTAAATATATTCTGGTCAATTTTCATTGTGTCAGCTGTGTTTACCCTGTTATGTCGGAGATGGAGCCCCCAGAGGCTAAATAGCTCCAAAAGAATACCTCAACCGTGTTAAGTAAAACTAGGATGATCCGAAGATTACCCAAAAACTCAAATTTGTTGCATTTTTCTTTTTAACATCGGTGGAAACCCAACTCTGAAGCCGAAGGAATGCTTTCTCTTCATGATTTATTACTACTTGAGCCTGTAGAGAGGCAAAAGGGGACTCGCTGGCATCGATATTAGAAGTGTTAAAAAAATTGTTACTCATCATGGCCGCACGTTCTCTTGATTTCAAGGACAAAGATAAAAACTTGAGTAATTCTTCGATATTATTATACGCCTTTTCATTCTCCATTTTATTAAATTCTATAAGAATATCTTAGGAAGAGCCTTTAAAATTGTTGGACGTAGAACAGCGGAATAATTTTCCTTTTTTAAATCTAGACTTTCTATACTTAGTTCAGTTGAAATTTTATCATCAAATTTTCTAAAAGCACAAATATCATTTGAACTTCTTAATGGTTTTATAGTTAAAATATTATTCATATCAATAAATCAGTTCTTGCAAATCTTTCCTTTAATAAATTAATTGCAGAAGCAGAAATAGAAAGTTTATCTACTTTATCTAATAAGTCATTATTTTGAATGACAGACTCAAAACTATTCCAAAATATTAACCATTGATTTATATCACCATAAAATTTTGAAATATTTAATTTCGGCAATTTTATTCGTACACTATCCATTTGTTTCGTCTCATTTAATTGTATACTTTGCTCGGAAATGTGTTCCTCATTTATTTTCACACGATTTTTTTAACAAGCTAATTTTTTATTTGATGAAATCTTCAAACAGCAAATTTTTCATCTATGAAAGCACCCTCTGAAATAATGATAAAAATTGCAGAACAACCGGTTAAATCACCTGTTTAAGGTATAAATTTGCTATCAAGGCTCGTGGGATAACGATGAGAGTGCTTCTATTGTCGAGGAAATTGCTCCCGAAACCATAAAGTCTTTTGTAGATAGGTCAGTATGTGTCACGACTAGTGATTACAATATCGGACCAAAAGTTCAATACCGGTATTCAGTATTTTTTAGATCTTAATACCGGTTTTAATACCGGTAGTACAAATTTTAAGAAAAAGAAAGAAAAACACAAGTGGTTTTTTTTTTTTGCCAATTTTATTACAGAATGTAAATATCACAAAAAAAATTTGTAACTTATAAATTATAACAGTATATAAAGAATCACAAAAAAAAGTAAAGGAACATCTTATTTATTTAAATCACAAAAAAAGTGTAAATATCACTATTCAGGCTGTGGTACTTTTACAAATTTTTGAAATGTGATCTTAAAAAAACATAATGCATCAATTGTACTATCATTAAGCCTGGAACGTAATTTGTGCAAAAATTATCAGCTGTCGAAAACGTTCCTTCAGCATTTACGCTAGTTGGTGGTACTGTTAGCAGTGCGCGATATATTTTTTCCAAGTATTTACCTTTAAATCCCTCATCTTCAAATAAATCTATTTCTCGTCGGATTGTTTTGGATATAGCTGATTTCTGTATTGTATTTTGGTTTGTTGAAATTTTTTTAGTTATCGCCAATTCTAAGTTTTATTCAAGAGACAATTCCTTTCACTATCGACATGTCATCATAATCTTCGATAACTGTACCGAATTCTTCTGAATGTGGATAGGTTTGTGGGTAAAAATTTTAAAGAAAGTTTACTATAAACTTGAACAAATTTGAATTGGACAGTCTTTTTTCTTCTTTTTCATTCTCATTTTTAAAATCATTATAATTATGTTAATACCGTAAGACATTTTCTATTTCGGTATGCCTTTCTTCTGTGCGATTTTTCAATGTAATGTATATTAGTTCTTCAGCTAGTGATGCGTGCTGTTTTTTTTTCAGTGACTGCAACATGAAATTTATTGTTGCATTCGCTGTTAATAAATTAGAATCTCTCCGACATAATGTCTCAACAGCCAATTTTGTTGGAAGTAGAGCTGATACAGTTCTGGATATTAAGTCGAATTCACTATCGAAAAATTAATTTGCGGGTTTATGTCGGTCATTGCTTTTTGGATTGAATTTTTAGTTTCAAAAACGTTCCATCATTAGGAGTAAACTATTCCAACGTGTTTTAGAATCTAATATTAACATATATTCTGTTTTATTTTTAGTTAGATATATTTTTGTAATATGGCATTTTTTATAGGGGGAACGTTTAATTATTTTAGCAATTTTTCGAACTTTATAAATTATAGGAAGCAATTCTTGATGGGTTAATATTTCATCCTCATTAGCAATATCTTCTTCAACAATTATTAATCATTATCTTCATTGTCACTCTCACTCTCTTCAAAGTCGGAATTCGAAGTTTCTATATCCACAGTATTTGGATTCTTCTGTTCATTATTTTTTTGGTATAATACATCTATTACTCCTAACTGAATTCCATGAGCACAGCACAATTGCTGATTTCCTCCAATCCATTTTCCAGCTTTTTTTCATAACTGTTGTTCCATCAGTCGTTATAGATACAATATCTTCATTTCAGGGATAATCCATGTATCGCTAATTTAGATTTAAGCACTTCCACACATTTTACTCCTGGCATACTTCCCGAGAGTCCTATATTCCCCCAAATTTTTTTCTGAATGAATATTTATATTTAAATAGCATCTATTTCTTACACTAGTCCATTCATCAAATGTAAGACTAAATTTTTCACCATTTATTTTTAATTGTATTAGCTCATGTTTCAAAGAATTGCTAACACCGTTACTGTAGTTTATAACAGTTCTTCTTATAGTGTTAATCGATGTTGGTAGATTTTTAAACCTCTGGCGGATAGCGATTTTCTTATTTCAATAGTAGTGCAAAACACTCGAAATGGCAAACCATCTAATGCTGTCATTTCACTTATAATTTCATCCAAATTAACTTTTTTTTTCAAAATAATCTAAAATCCCTGATGGCCTGGGCTTAGAAACTGTGCTTAAGTTTGTATCTTCATCGCAATTAGATTCTTTCCTCTTCAACAAATTTGTAACATGTTTCGTTTTTAAATGTGTATGGAGTCCGCTTGTACTTCCTCCATTCACTTTAATAACTCTTGAACATTTTTTTTTACATTGTGCAACCATATTCTTTTCATCATATAAATAATGAAACCAAACAGAAGTATTATCAACTGATTTTTATGTTCTTTAAAGTTATTCGTATTCATTATTATGAGTATATATATATATATATATATATATATATATATATAATAAATCTGAAAAATACAAATACAATGATATGCAAATACAATGTGAATAATAAACTCACCAATTTAAAAAAATATCGAAATATTACACACTTTCTTCACAACTACAACCTTGTTTTCACAGATAAGAATTTCTAGTTTTCAGATAAGAATTCTGATTAAGAATAAGAATTTTATAGATAAGAATTCTGATTAAGAACAAGAATTTTACAGATAAGAATTCTAAATTTCTAGTAAATACCGAAAAACCGGTATTTAAACTAGTGAATACCGGTATTACAAAATTGTACAAATGGCTCAAAATACCGGTATTGCAATCCCTAGTCACGACGCAGACAGATTGGTTCCAAGCACTCATCTGGGTTCCTTTTAACCAATATACTATCATCACTGGTACCAAGATAGGAAATGCTTTAATATGAGAACGCAGCAGATCTCTGCCCTCCAATGAGCTCTAGCTTGATACTATTGAAATTGCAGATGGTGGTGATTTGAAGTTAGTCTCACGAACGCTACAGGACGTGTGGCTCAGAGCTGTTCTTCTAGTAATCGATTTTTTATTGTTCGCTGTGCCAACAGAAATTCTGCTGCAGATGTAGTACGATGCGCAATAAAAATGTGGCGAATACTTTGGTTGTTCTTCTTAAGCAGCTTCCAGACGGGAACGAGTCCCTTCCACAAACCCATTAAAAACCTGTTTGTCAAAATCTTATGTCTCGACCGTGATTCGGCTAGTATCGGTTTTTTCCGTACATTAAAAAATAACCCCATTACGAATAGCTGTCACTCACAGCCAGTTATACCGGGAATTTTTTTCGCGGTCAGACGGAGACTCTAGGAGCTCTCGCGCCTTATACACTGTCATTTGGATGGCGCTTTTTAATTGTGACCCGCGTTTGGCCGAACTCCGTTTTTTTTATATAATACCTTGTGATCGTTGCTGCCAACAATCATACATAGTATATATATCCCTGCCAAGTCTTTCTGCAATATCGCGAAAAGAAAATCCACCTTCTCATAGCCCTATTAAACGGCTTCGATCAAACTTAGCTGCTGAAACTGCTTTCTTCATCTCCTTAAAGTCCTTTTTGACTCAAATGTAGCTCATAATTCCCACAGCGGAAGACAAATAGCGCTCACAAAGTTTACATCGCGTATTTAAAGAAAACGTGATTTTCATTCACAATGATGCTACTAGCGCCAGTCTTATTTGCCTAGCCCGAAATTTGAATGGACGTTATCTTTCAGATGTGCACTCACATCTCCCAAGTTTCGTTTGTCTAGCACAATTCATTGATATCGGGATTTTATTTTTCGGCATTGTATTTAATATCTTCATGATTTCAGCAATTGCCAAACTGTGTAATCTTTCTCAGTTTAAGAGCAAAAGAAAGGCTAAATTAATAAAAAATTAAGTTGTAAATCATGAAATACGATGTTTGATACGTTTTGGCGGGAAATGTCAAAATTAGCCATTAAAATCGATCATTAATTGATAATAAATAACATTTTTAAAAAGTCACTCTCAATGTAAAAAAAAAATAATAGTAATAAAAAAATTTAAAGTCTTAAATTGTGATGGGCGCTATCTGGCGCTATAAAAACTTAAAATCCTTGCCGATGGGTGGACATAATTTTGTTTGAGGCGTTGTAGGAAAAGCACAAATTACACTAACTTTATAAATCTTTTAAAATGTTTAATTTTTTTTTAATATTTATCTATACCTTATATTTAGAAATTTGTGGTACTAGAATATTTCCCAAACGAAAATCATATTTCAGATGATCATTATAATATATTATTTTACAAAAATTTCATATATTTTTACTCATATGATAATCGGAGAAGCTTCCACATTTCTTAAAATCTTGCACTTTAAGTTGATTTGACTACTTCCACGACCATCTCTTGCATATGATAAATATATGGTTTCAAGTTGTGTATTTCTTTCGCCCTTTAATGCTTTATAAGTAATGGTAGTTACAGAGTTCTTTTGCTGTCAACCAATCATGAAAAGCTGAAAAATATTTAAATTCTTATATACATATATACAATACATTAAATATAATAATACATTTTTTAAAGGAAAACATAAACAAATATGAAAAATAAATTCTCTATTTATTGACACTCACGTAAAAATGAAATGGAGTAAGCCTTACCTTTACCAGTTGTACAACTACAAAATTCTTTCTTGAAAGAAAATTCCTGATACTGTTATTGTTACTGTTACTATTAGTCAATGGTTATTTAATTAGGAAGTACATTCAATGCATTATAAAATTTATAACTAGATTACTTCAAGAATTTGCAGATACCTTCTTTAGTTGGTAATCTAAATATTAATATTAGTGAAATGTTGACTATAGTAATTTAGAAAAAGATAAGTTTTTCACTACATTTCGAATTCATCGCAAACCACAAGAGTTCATTCATTTTTAATGTTATGCACAGTTATCTTTTGTTTCCTCAATTGAAATGCAATTTTATGATTTGGAGCTATATCACTTTTATCTGAAAAAGGTAATTCAATCTCAAATAGAAAAGGAATAAAGCAAACTTTTATGCAGTTAACTCACTGAAATGGCTGCTTTTCTTTGATACCTTGCAAATAATTTCAAAACTGAAATAATAATTTCATAACTATCAAGTGAGTGAATCTCTAAATATTGTAAATGTTTTATTGGGTTCCTTGCTAGACTTACTGTATTTGAATAATCATCATCTTTGTCTAAGATATGAAATTTTTAAATATTATTTTTTATGATTTAATATTAAATAGAATCAATGAAATTTTTAGAGATATTATCAGTTGGTTCTTTTTCAATATTTTATGAACACAAATGTTCAGGTGTTTTTAATGTGTATCTCAAATATTTTGAATGTTATGATTATTTATAATTATCTGATTTTCCATTTTAAAAGAGTATTTTAATGCTTTTAATATTTAGGTTCCATTTATATTTCCAAACTTTGAACAGTGGAGGGATTCATTATGTTAATACTGAACGATCTGCTCTGAATATGCAGGTTTTTCATAATCCCTTTACTTTTGAAGTGAATCTTCAAGAAGCAACTTATTCAGGTATGTTCATTTATTGGATTTTTTTATGTTATTTATCCAAAATGACAAAAGAAAAAAAGTTGTGGGACTTTTTTTAAATAATGTTGTGAAATATCCATGTATGAATCGATTTAATGAGAGGCCACTGTAATATTCAAAATATTAAATGAATGAATACCTTATTATTTGTAGATGAAATAAACGATGTCTTGATAGATGAGCACTTATTAATCTAATTTACCCCAATAAAATAAAAATCTGTTCAATGTTTAGTTAATGAAATCGATCAGATCACCTCTATTATCAATACACTGTTATTGTATGATTGAAGTTTACCATATATTAACTTTATTTTTTTATTGCTTAGTGGAAGTTTTTTTAAATTGATAAATTTATAAAGTTTGATATTTGAAGTTATGAATAAAAGAAAAACATTTTTTTTAAAAATCACTATTACTTTCAAGGACAATTACATTTTTATGTTGGTTGTATTTTATTTATTTTCTTATGATTACTTCTATGTTAAAATTGCAGTAATAATCTTAGAAATCTAAACTAACACAATTTCCTGACTATAATTACATATCACATGCTAAAAAATCTTTGAATTTCTTGGTGAGATTGTGGACTGCTGTGTATAAATTTTTTTCCCCTCTTAACTTTCTAAAAATAAATTAGCCACCCAAAAAAGTTACAAAAAAAAAAAATAATAATGTATTTTTGTGTGTGTGTTTTCAAAGATAGTGGTAGTAACACACCAGAAATATATATATAGATTTTTAAACTAAATTGAGAAACTTATTGAATCTGCTGATGATGAAAGATAGGTGTGCTTAAGATGCAATGGGCTCATGCACCATGTTTACAAATGGAGGAAATTAGCTGGGAAATGAAGTAACAAATAATTAAAAGACTTTCCAGCAAGTTAAATTAGTAATATTAATAATAATTTTATTCTGATCAAGATTTTTTTTTGATTAAAATGAAATTTAAAATCACAAAATAATAAAAATTTTTAAATAAATTTGATATATTTTTTAAATTGGATAGTTAAGAAGTTGTTAAACATTTTTTAAATATCTTTTATATCTTTCATGTATGTTTATATTTTCTTCCATGTTCATTTTTCTTATGTTTTTGTTTCAAGGAATATGTTTGTAAATACTTTTTGTGGATTACTACTGTGGATTATACATTGCAGAATTATACACAAGGATTTAAGTCTTTTGAATCACTTTGATTCATAAAATAATATTATGAAAGTGTCCTTTAACTGGAAACATAACACACCATAAAATTATTTTTTATTACATTTAATTTCTTCATAGAAGTATAAAATAGTTATTTTACCTGTACAAGTAACATATGATGAAAAAGATTTTAATTAGAATTGTATTTATTTTTTTGTAAAAAATATTTATAAAATTATTTCAGAAGACATAATTAAAAAGTTAAAACAAATTTACCCATACATAATTTTAATATTTCTATTATGTATACCAAGGATTGATTTATAATATTTATTTATAGGCATACAGTGCAAGTTTCATGGAGAGAAAGATTTCTATCTACTTACAGTATGGGGAGTTCCTATCTATCAGTTATTTATGCTTTTGAACTCAACTCCAAGAAATCTGAAGCATTCTATTTCAACATTAGTTAAAAAAGTGAAAAATTCAGTAAATGCTGCAAAAGCTCTAATGATATACTACTGTATCCTAATGGTTCTTATTGTGTAATGGAATGGAATTATTTTCTTAAATTTTGAGTAGCCTAATTATTTGTTTAATGTATAAAATAATTTTTTTTTAATTAATATAAATCTATTTATTATATATTGAAACATTTATGGTTCTTGTTTATTTATCTTTGTGAGTTCAATTAAATGATTTTGAAAAAAAAAATAATAATAATTCTGAGTAAATTATATGTCATTGATTGCAGTATTCTATGACCAACTAATTATCTTTTATAAATCTGAAAAAATGACTTATATGCTGAATTAAGAAAAGGATGCTCAGAGTTATGATTTTAACTCGATTGTGGGTTACTGTCTGTGCACTTATTAACTAAAAACCTTCATTAACTCACTTTGTTTCGGTTCATATTTCATGAGGAGAAAAGTTTATATATTTGTTAAGAGCAAATCAAATTATGTAAATTTTAAATTGTTTTGCAAGACATAATTTATAATAGACAGCAATTTATTAAAAATTAAACTGTTTGTGGAGTTTTTTTTTTTTTTTTTTAATTCACCCAACCTTAATTCTAATATGTAATGAAACTTAGTATAATTGTTACAGAACATTTTTGAACTAATTTATGATAGCTATTAATGTACTTGCTAAATTTGTATTATGCTAAATATTTATGAATTCTATTTGTGATTTGTAAAAAATAATGTCATTATACTGGCTGCTTTATAACTATTGAAATAAAAGTTCTTTAGATATATATTCGGTATCCACACCCCAAGGCTTGCTAGTATTTTTGCCTTTATTTTTTTGTCGTCCTTTTATTTTTGGTTTCATCATTGTGATTACAGACCTCATTGGCTTTGTACTAACTTAATAAAACCTATCAACATGCATTTTGCATATTTGTAGATATTTTTGCTTTTTCATATATTTTATTTTATGTGGGCATTTATTTCTTGTAATTTTATTTCATCTGATTTGATTTATTTCAATTTTATAAACACATCTAATATTCTGTCACATGTGTTTGCTATGAATTGTAATCCATATCTCAAGAAAAAAGGGATTTTGGTGATTGAAACAAATACTGGTAGCATACTTAAGTCTTATGGAAATCTCTTTAGACAAGTGGTACATCTCAGTTTGTTTCTGAGTGTATTAACCAACTGGTAGTTATCAAACCCTTGGGTATGAAGTTGTTTATGATTTACTTCTATGGGCATCTTTGCCGAGGGTGGAGAACATGTAAGTAGATGATCCTTACTGTATAGATCTGTAATAACTCTAGATCAAGAATTTACTTTCTAAGTTTTTACTTGTTGGAATTTATGTTGAGTGGTGCAGTATTAGACCTTATTTCCTTTTCATTTTGAATGTTTTTTTTTTCTAAACTTAGATTTAGGTTACGCTTAGAATACTTAGATTTAGCTTAGATAAACTTAGGTTTTCAGACTTTAAAAAAAAAATTTGTATACGTCATTTGAAAATTTATAGTTAGATAATTTGTTTGTGACTGAAAAGTTTATGCTTCCTTCATGTGAAAATTGATGCTTACTTGTATTGAAATTATTTCTTGATAATGTAATGCAATTTCATGAAGTTTTTAACTATTATATCATCTCAGATATCTGTTTTAATTAAATTCTGCACAAGAATATGATTGTATAATAAAGTGTAAGGTAATTGGTTAAAAAAAAAGAATTACATTATGGAAACTATTTCGAAACTTAAACATGCAAAAGTATGTTGAAAAGAAAATTTTCTCAAACATATTAAAATTTAAGTATTAAATTAATGATAATAAAAAAAATGTAGTAGCATAAATATTTTGTGGCTATTCATGCGGTTTTCAAAACGCTTTATATTGCTAATGATCTTTTTATATTGCTAATGATTTTTAAATGTAAATTTATTTAGTGTTGCATGAATATATTGAAATATTGCAAGAAATTAAATTAAATTAAATTAAAATAAAATATATTAATTTGAAATAGTTATAGATAATAATTATCATATTTATTGTTTGCAATTTTCAACTTTTTTTATTTAAAAAATTTGTTAAGTTTATGCATTATACATTTATTCAATTTTAAATTAATAATTTTTAATGTTTCTTCAATGCTGATTTTTATAGGAGTTAAAAAACTGTTTCTCAGTTATTTTATTTTGAAAATATTAATAACACCGATTATTTATATTAGTGGAATTTTTGGAAGACATTCACAGTTGTATTTTTATTAGATTTATATGAATTATAGCATCAAATTGACAAATTTACTTTAGTAAGGCTTTATTATTTTGCTTA
>BPLR01019741.1:0-61703 GCA_021605095.1 Caerostris extrusa | reverse complement strand
TGTCAGAGCCCTCTAGTATATTAATGTAATTGCATCTGAATTTTACAGTACACTTTTGTAAGCTTTGTTTGTGAATACTTTTGTCTTACATATGAAAATAATTTTAAATAGATTAAAGTGATATAATGGTTTCGTAATGTTTGTGTTAATGCGTTGTTTGTTAATCTAATTGATTCTAATTTTAAAAATTCATTTTTATTAAAGGTTTTTCTTTTAAGGTTTTTGTAATTCTGAATCCCTTCAAGTTCTGAAATTTAATTTTAAAAACATGAATTAAAAAGTGATATTACAATAATAAAAATTAGAAAAAGAATATTGTTTTAATTTCATTAAAACTACATTCTACGAAAATGTTCTTGGTGAGAATAAAACAAAGTTTAATAATAATAATAGTTAAGTTGTAGTGCATTAAATCTTCGCAGCTGCTTATATGCACTCTACTTCCTTACAACGTGCTCTCTGACAATTTGTCAGTTTTGAGACACCGTTTGGCAACACCCATGTATTTTTCAGTTTTGGTTTCGAAAAGTATACTGGCGGTGAGTCACGCTGAACTTGTATTATGCAGCTAATTACATTATTTATTACAGATAGAACTACATTATTGTAAATAGCAATTAAATAATGTAATTCTATTTCAATGGAATGATCTTCCACTCTTTATTGATGATGTGCCCCAATCTTCAACATACCATATAATTTCATATTTACCGTAGAAGCAAAGCTCGGTATCAAGCAAATGAAAATATTTTAAATAGAAGCTGCTATTAGTATATACAATTCTGTAAGTTTAGAATTTTTTCAAAATTATCAAATTGATTATACAATAAACAAAATCATAAGAACTTATGAGTATGTATTTAAAAACATATTGCTAAAAATTACATTTTGATAATCAGTGGTTATTGTTGATATGGTCAAAGAAAATAGCATTGAAACTTGACCATAGTGAAACTATAGTTTGCTTCTTCATCGTGCTATGTAACATCCTGGAGTGTCAATCTTTTAGAGAGATTTGAATTACATTTCTTAAATGTCAATCTTTGTCTTGTCACAGTTTATCATTGACACGCCAACCGCAGAGTCAATTTAAATTGACACCTCAAAATGGGTATTTTCATAAATTAGATAAATTTTAAAATACCATAATTTTTTTTTTTTTTTTTTGAAAAATTTGGTTCTGTATCGTGCACCTCACTAATTTTTGATCATGATGACCTCTTATCATGATTTTGACTTAGTTTCTGACATTTTTTTTATTTCAGACTCAAACTGGTATTGGAAAATTTACATAAAAATGTCTCATGAATTGTAACTAACTGTTTGCTGACAAATTGATAAAATTTTGACTTGTTTATTTTAAATGCATTTGCACTATGCATTAAGATTTAATTATTATGATTAAGGCATTATGACTTTCCTTTAAATTTTGAAAAACATTGTAACTGTCCTCATTGCCACTTTGAACAATGTTAAACATTATAAAATTTGACAAGTATTGACCTCAAATCATGATTTTGACTTATTACCGACATTTTGATTTACTTCAGACTTTAACTGGTATTGGAAATCTTTGACATAAAAAATGTCTCATGAATTGTAATTAACTATCTGCTGACAATTTCATAAAATTTTTGACATGTTTATTTTAAATGCAATCATGTTATGCCTCTTGCATTATGATTTTAATGCTTTATGATTTTCCTTTTAAATTATGAAAAACAATGTAATTGCCCTCATTGCCATTTTGAACAATATTAAACATTATAAAATTTGACAAGTATTGATCTCTAAACAAGATTTTGACTTATTATCAGACATTTTGATTTACTTCTGACCCTAACTGGTATTGGAAACTTGACATATATAAATGTTTCATGAATTGTAATTAACTATTTGCTGACTGATAAAATTTTGACTTGTTTATTTTAAATGCAGTTATAGTATCTTCTTCCTTAAAATTTCCCATAAATTTATTTAAAAATTTCTGATGCCTAAGATGGTTTTTGAAAAGAAAACGATCTGGGGAATTTTTCACATGCCACTAGCCAGATAAAATGGGCAGGCATTTTGCATCCCGTTTGAATCCATGATACAGAAGCAGTGAAACTCGAATAGCAAGAAAAATAAATAAATAAATGATGTTAAATTTCGAGAAGTTTCATTTAGTATGACATTCTTACAGCAGCCGTACGTGGCAGACTTTTTCAGATCCATCTGCAATAGTTTCTTGGAGGGAATCGGACGTACAAAAGTATGACAAATGACAACTGCTGTTGCTATTTCTCTCACGTAGTTTAGAATGCGCCAAGTATTGCCGAGGAAAGCATTTCGGGGGTTAGCCGCGATATAATGACGCTGAAATATTTCAAACCATAAAGGGATGTTTTGTTGGGCACGAATTGCATATCCCAACAGAGCGAATAGTTTGTTGCTTTCGGAATAAATAAAAATGAGAAAAGAAGCATTAATCATCACTTAAAATAGAAAATACTTTGTATTCATCTTGTGTGAATTATTCTGTTTAGAGTTGAAACGTTAGGTTTTTATTTATTGATAATTGCTTGCAAGAGGGAAGAATTGTGGCATTCCATTAAAGAAAGAAAGCGTTTAAAAATCCTTTTGCAATTCTAAATAATATCTCAGTGGATCATACTTTTCTGAATTTATTCAAATTTAATAAATGCTTTCGTATATATAAGTAATTTTTCGTTTTTTAAAGCTCAGAAATATTTTGTCAATGACTTTTGAAAAATCTTAAAAAATTATGCATTTTTATGGATTAAATATTTCAACAGTTATTTGTATTACTAAACTCTAGTAACAGCTAATGCCGTTCGGCTAAATTGTAATATATTTCGCAATATAATAATAAGTATTCAAAGAGGCTATCATTGGAATATAATTTTTATTTCGTTTTTACTTCATATTATTCACCATTGTCATTGATTTTGATATAATCCTTAAATTGTTCTTTTTTCTAGTGACAACAATAATTTGGCGAATAGCGGGAAAAAAAAAGAAATTCCTAATGCTGCTGATTCTAGTGCTCTGATGTTTTGATATTTTTATGAACACAAAATAATTGTTCATATAAATACTTTTCCATAGAACACTATTGAACTTATTCAAATATTTTAGTGGACGACAGACTGATATAAATGATTACTTTATTACCGTTTTTGCTATAAAGACTACTTTTTCGTATTTTTATCTTATAGATTTTATAATCTACAGTTGTTTCTAGATTTTACTTTACGTGTGAAATTTTATTTGATTTAATACATACAGCTACGATTATAATATGACTAAAAATATATACATTTTTTTCTAATCCCACTTGTTGGACAGCAACAACTACACCATCTAGACAGCAACATGAGACGGTGTGGTCTCATGGAAGCAGGAAAAGGGTGAAAGGGAAAAGTTCTATTGTGATGGAGCACCCGTAGGTAGAAGTCTGACTTGGTTCCGTGAAGCTGAAGGAGGTCAGTGCCTTCCGGAAGGACTTTAAGGTGAACTACCTCGCATTTGTGTATCGTATGGGAGAAAACTTTGAAAATTAACAACAGATTGTCCTGAAACGAGACAATATGTTGAACTTCATAAACGCCGTATCGAGCCTCCTAGTTTTTTAAAAGTGTCTACAACAACGCCGCCAACAGATTGAACATCCACTCTAATGCTCACCAGTGGGCACGTTGTCACTGACCCCGACGGCATAAAAATATATAATACAAATAATAATTTTTTTTCGATATTGCGTTAGTTTCTATAATTATTTGTAGAAATTACTTTAATTTTAACTTTTCCCTTCCAAGCCTTTAATTTTAATTTATTCGTCTATTCACTCGTAAGTATTTTCTTATTAATAAACGTTATTTTATATATTATCAGATTACTTTTTATTTAAAAATTGCATCTGATATGGCCATGGAACTCTAATGCGTAAAATTTTAATTATAAATAAATAATAACTGTGAAGATAAAATGGGTTTAATTTGAAAGTTCAAATCAGGAATAAATCTAATTCCAATTATCAGGTGATAAAAAAAATATCTACAAAAATTATACACCAACATTAAAATACATGATGTAAAACTTTCTAATTATAAAAATTTAGCATATTCAACTCGAATGTCCAATAAATATCTTAATGGGTATCAATGTAATTTCTCATCAATTTGTAATTGGAGAAATGTAATTTATAGGTATTTTATTAGTGTTACTCATTGATTATGCGATCATTAATTCTTTCCTTTAACTCCTGGCTATAAATACACTGAAATATTCTCTATCACGATCTAAAAAAGAGTAACTAAATAATTGGCACAGAAAAAAATTTCTTAAGCGTTTTTGAGTCAAGACTGTGGAAAGGAAAAATCTTAATAAGGCGAAAAGAGTTTAAAAAAAAAAAAATCCTGATTCTTACTTAGAGTCTCATTTACCGCAACTTAGGTGGATGAATGATGAAATCTGAGTTCTTAGAAAGAAACGATCGAAGAGATAATAATGAGTAATATTCCTTAGGGGATTTCGCTGATAACTCCGAATTCTCAATTATGGTTTTGGGCTCGGGGATTGGATAGTCTCGTTTTGGCTCTGCTTTTTCTACAATTTTTGCAATAATACCAATGATAATCAGTTGGGGCGGAATTCGGATTATCGTGAGAGAAAAAAAAAATTATTTCATTTTCAAGTAAATAGCTTCAAAAATAAATTCTAGAAGGGTCTTTAAATAAGAAAGAAAGTAATTGTCTGATTTTTTTTTTTTTTTTTTTTTTTGAAGGACAAAAAAAAAAAAAAAAAAAAAGCTGACTTGTATTGTATTTTGAATTGTCTCGATAATTTTAAATATATTGTATGAAAGAGCTTTACGGAGAGTCGCTTTTTTTGACAGTGATTACAAAAGTGGTCAAATTTTGAAGGAACGCTGATGTGATTGGGAGATATTTTAGTGTTTGTCCAAATAGTGATTGTTTATTAATTTTTCTTTATAATTCGAGATATTTTTAAATTAAATATTTTGTATTTTTAATTGTCTCGATAATTTTAAATAAATTGTATGAAAAAGCTTTAGGGAGAGTAGCTTTTAATGACCGGGATTACAAAAATGAGTAGTCAATTTCTGAAGGATTTTTGATGTGATTGAGAGAGATTTTTTTAGTGTTTGCCAAAATAGTGATTGCTTATTAATTTTTTCTTTATAATTCGAGATATTTTAAATTAAATATTTTTCTTTCAAATGTTCTACAAATATAAATGACAAATTAAGTTTTAAATTTAATTTTTCTTCGTCGGAGAACAAAAAATATTTCATTTTCAAGTAAATAGCTTCAAGAATAAATTCTAGAAGGGTCTTTAAATAAGAAAGAAAGTAATTGTCTGATTTTTTTTTTTTTTTGAAGGACAAAAAAAAAAAAAAAAAAAAAAAAAGGCTGCTTGTATTGTATTTTGAATTGTCTCGATAATTTTAAATAAATTGTATAAAAACGCTTTACGGAAAGTCGCTTTTTACTGATCGTGATTACAAAAGTGAGTAGTCAAATTCGGAAGGAATTTTGATGTGATTGAGATTTATTAATTTTTCTTTATAATTCAAGATATTTTAAATTAAATATTGTAAATAATGTTTTTCAAATGTTCTGCAAATATAAATGAAAAATTAAGTTTTAAATTTAATTTTTCTTCGTAGGAGAACAAAAATTATTTCATTTTCAAGTAAATAGCTAAAAAATAAATTCTAGAAGGGTTTTTAAATTAGAAAGGAAGTAATTGTCTGATTTTTTTTTCCTGAAGGATAAAAAAAAAAAAAAAAAAAAAAAAAAAAAAAAGCCTGCTTGTATTGTATTTTGAATTGTCTCGATAATTTTAAATAAATTGTATGCCAAAAGCGTTACGAAGAATAGCTTTTTTTAATACCGTGATTACAAAAGTGAGTAATCACTTTTTGAAGGAATGTTGATGTGATTGAGATCTTTTAATGTTTGTAAAAATAATAATTATTTATTAGTTTTTTTTTTTTTTTTTATAAATCGAGATATTTTAAATTAAATATTTTGTATTTTAAATTGTCTTTATAATTTTAAATAAATTTTATGAAAGCGCTTTACGAGCAGTCGCTTTTTTAATGACCGTGATTACAAAAGAAATTTTGAAATAATGTTGATGTGATTGGGAGATTTTTTAGAGTTTGTCAAAATAGTGATTGCTTTTTAATTTTTCTTTATAATTCGAGATATTTTAAATTAAATATTTTGTATTTTCAATTGTCTCGATACTTTTAAATAAATTGTATGAAAAACTATAAAAGTCGCGTTTTTAATGACCATGATTACAAAAATGAGTAGTCAAATTCTGAAGGAATGTTGATATGATTGAGGGATTTTTTCACTGTGTGTCAAAATAGTGATTGCTTATTAATTTTTCTTTATAATTCGAGATGTTTTAAATTGAATATTTTTCTTCCAAATGTTAGACAAATTTAAAACACCAAATTTATGTAACTGATTTTATATTAATAAAGTTTTAAATTTTATTTTTCTTCGTCTGTGAGTGAAAAGATTATTTCATTTTCAAGTAAATAGCTATAAAATAAATTCCAGAAGGGTTTTTAAATAAAGAAATAAGTAAGGAAACAATAAAAGTCTGATTTTTTTTATTTTGAACTGGTATGAAAAAGAAAATACCTTTTTAATGACGGTTTTGAGGTCAATGTTGAGGTGATTGAGAGATTTTTAGTGTTTGTTAAAATAGTGATTGTTTATTAATTTTTTTTTTATAATTCGAGATTTTTAAATTAAATATTTTGTATTTTCAATTTATAATTTTAAATATTTTGAAAGAGCTTAAATAATGACCGGGATTACAAAAGTCTTCAAATCTGAAGGTATGTTGAGGTGATTGAAATATAAAATAGTGATTGTTTATATTTATTATAATTTGAGATTTTTAAATTAAATATATTTCTTACAAATGTTTTACAAATATAAAATGCCAATTTATTTAACTGATTTTAATTATTAAGTTTTAATTTTTCTTTTCGTCTGAGAGCACAAAAATGATTTCTTTTTTTGAAGTAAATAGCTTCAAAAACAAATTATAGACGGGTTTTTAAATAAGAATAAAAATAATTGTATATTGTATTTTTGAACTGTTTCGATATTTTAAATAAATTGTATGAAAAGGCTTTACGAAGAGTCTCTTTTTTAATGATCGTGGTTACAAAAGTGAGTAGTCAAATTTTTGAAAGAATGTTGATGGGGTTGAGCGATATTTTTAATGTTTGTCAAAATAGGGATTGCTTATTATTATTAATTTTTCTTTATAATTCAAGATATTTTAAATTAACTATTTGTCTTTCAAATGTTCCATAAATATAAAACGCCAAATCAAGTTTTAAATTTAATTTTTCTTCGTCTGAGAACATAGCGTTTCATCCTTTTTGTGTTCAAATGTTATAAAAAAACATAGAAATATTTTTATAAATGCTTTTAGAATATTATGTTATGCCAGTTTGTTTTTTTTTAAATATTATATTTTCGTCTTTTTGACAATTTTGTAAATTTTTTGACAACAATTTTTTTTTCTTCATCATGTTTAGTGGACCGCGGGTTGTGTAGCCTCATCAATTTATTAACAACAACAGCAAAAGAATAAAAAGAAAATACTGACTACAAAAATAAAATTTATTGATCATTTATTCATCAGGTTCATAATTCTCATTAGGATAATTTTTAATAATATTCTTAATTTTTATTTTCATATTACCCTTCATTATCTTAATATTATGCATGCAAAGCAAGTGTTATTATGGTGGTTTTTAATTAATAACTGTATAATTTCAATCTTTAAGGTGTTTTATTTGCAACATATTTATTATGTTTTAAGACGTAGGTCATTTTATATAGACATATCAAAGAACATAATAACATAACACCAAAGAAGAATTCTGACTACAAAAAATAGATCCGGTGATTAATTTATTGATAGAAAAGTATCAGATTCATAATTCTCCTTAAAATAATTTTTAATGTAACTCTTAATTTTTATTTTCATATTATCCTTCGTTATTTTAATATTCTGTACGGAAAGCGAGTGTTATTATAGTGGATTTTAATGCATAATTTTATAATTTCAAGCTTCAAGGTATTTTATTTGCAAAATATTTATTAACAACAACAGCAATGTAATATGCAGATAGATACACAGATACATCAAAGACCATGATAACATAACATCAAATGACATAATAACATAACATCATAGAACATAAATTTTTGTACTATATTTTTCTGTTTGTTGGCATAAAGAAGGCTTATTTACGGCAGAACACTGAGTAATATTTTTCTGAAAAGGGCGTGTATGACAAAAGAGTTTGGGAACCCTTATTTCGAGCATATAAATTTGATGTTGGTCAGACTTATTATAACAGGAAGAAATATCGTTTTTAATATTTTTAAAAATTAAATTGCTTTGATATATTATAATTAAAAACGTTGCATTGTATTTCCAAGTTAGGAAAACTGTTAGAATTTCGTTGCGTCTCACTTTCACTCAGCCATAGATGCCAGCAATATAAATTAGTTGCAGCCTATTTTTGTATTCTATCAACAATTAGAGAGGAAGTTTTGTGGGGTCTACCTTTTACCTGCTGCGAATATAAATGCACGAAGCCTTGAGTTGGGCTATAAAACTCCTCTGAATGTTTTATTGTTAACGTTCAGAGAGTTTGTTCAGCATGGTTCGATTCTTTGTTTTAATTTGTAATGTTAGGATTTAAATTAACTAGTAATTTTTGTTGGAGCTTTATTTAAGTTTCTAAAATTGTTTTGATGGTTTATTTTAATTTTGAATGTTAAGACTTCAATTAAGGATGTTAATACACACCCTAGATAAACAAATTTATGACCTTTATTTCAGGATAATTTTTGCACTAACATACAAAAATATAATTATAAAACTCCCATAAAACTCCTCTGACAGTTTTATTCTTAACTTTCAGGTGTTTGATCAGCATGGTTCGATTGTTTGTTTTAATTTTGAATGTTAAAACTTCAATTACGGATGTTAATACACCTCATAGATAACAAATTTATGACCTTTATTTCAGGATAATTTTTGTACTAACATAAGAAAAATATAATTATAAAACTCCTCTGAAAGTTTTATTGTTAACTTTCAGAGTGTTTGTTCAGCATGTTTCGATTGTTTATTTTAATTTTGAATGTTAGGATTTAAATTAACTAGTAATTTTGTTTGGTGCTTTATTTAGCTTCCCACAAATTTCAAGGATGTTAATACCCACCCACCACAGAAAAACAAATTTATGACCTTTATTTCAGGATATTTTCTGTTACCAACATGAGAAAAAATATAATGTATCTGTTTTGTTAATTAAAAATTTAAGTTGTTCTGCTGTAATTATTTTAATGAGGATCATTTATTCGAAAGAGATAGTTTTTTTTAAAATGGAGTTCTTTCTTTTAATTCTGAAATAAATTAATGATTTCTAGAAAAATGTGGATTTTTTCATCATAAGTATTAGCCAGATGAAAAACTGCAATTAATTCTAATTCTTCTTTTTTCATGTTGCTTCAGTTGAGTGACTTTGTTATACACTTTTGCAATTTTAATATAAAAAAATGCTTTGAAGACATTTTTATTCTTGAAATAAAATAATAATGGTAGTGTAAAGGATTTTTTTATATTAGTTTTCCCATTATAAATATTTAACATTGGCTGATATAGAATGCTTCACATAGCATGCTTTTAATGAACGAGAATAGTAAATGTAATGCATGGAATGAGATAAACATGGACAAAATATGCAAAAGCAAAAATGAGATAAATATGGACAGTAAATGTAAAGCATAAAATGAGTTAAATTTGAATTTAAATATGGACAGAAAACATTACTCATAAAGTAAAATAACGAATAAAGGATTTATCAAATCAAATGCATGTTTTTAAGATATAGGTAGATATAGATACATCAAAGATCATAATAACATTACATCAAAAGAAGAATACTGACTACAAAGATAGAAAAGATGATTAATTTATGGATAGCAACTAGGATTGCAATATCGGACCAAAAGTTCAATACCGGTATTCGGTATTTTTTAGATCCTAATATTGGGATAACGGTTTTAATACCGGTAGTAGAAATTTTAGGAAAAAAAAAAAAACATAGGTGCTTTTTTGTTTTATTTGCCAGTTTTATTAGAGAATGTTAATATCACAAAAAAATTTGTAACAAACAGTATATAACGAATCAAAAATTAAAGGAACATCTTATATATTTAAATCACAAAAAAGTGTAAATATCACTATTCAGTTTGTGGTACTAATACAAATTTTTGAAATGTGATCTTAAAAAACATAATGCATCAATTGTACTATCATTAAGCCTGTAACTTAATTTTGTGCAAAAATTACCAACTGTCGAAAAACGGTCTTTCAGCATCCTCGATATGGCAAACCATCTAATCAGTCATTTTATAATTTCATCCAAATTACCTTTTTTTTTTTTTTTCAAAAATAATCTAAAATCCCTGATGGCTTAGGCTTAGAAATTTTGCTTAAGTTGTATCGTCATCGCAATTAGATTCTTTCCGCTTTAACAAATTTGTATCATGTTTCGTTTTTAAATGTGTATGGAGTCCACTTGTACTTCCTTCATTCACTTTAATAACTCTTGAACCATTTTTACATTGTGCCACCACATTCTTTTCATCATATAAATAATGAAACCAAACCGTAGTATTATCAACTGATTTTTTTTATGTTGTTTAAAGTTACTCTTATTCATTATTATGGGGTATTATTTTATGAATATATATATATAATAAATCTGAAAATATTTTGAACTTTAAAGCATGATATGAAATATAATGTGAATAAAAAACTCACCAATTTAAAAAATATCGAAATATTACACACTTTCCACACAACTACAACTTTGATTTGACAGATAAGAATTTCTAGTTTTCAGATTAAAATTCAGAATAAGGATAAGAATTTCACAGATAAAAGGTTTCTTTCACAGATATGAATTCTAAATTTCTAGTAAATACCGAAAACGGTATTTAAAATTGGCTGAATACCGGTTGTATTGCAAACCCTAATAGCAGCGTATCGGGTTCATAATTCTCATTAAGATAATTTTTATTGTTACTCTTAATTTTTATTTTCATATTACCCTTCGTTATTTTACTATTCTGTATGTAAAATGAATGTTATTATGGCAGATTTTAATGAATAGTTTTATAATTTTAAGTTTCAAGGTGTTTTATTTATAACATATTTATTATGATTTAATATGTAGGTAGATATATAGATGCATCAAAGAACATAACAAGTCCTTGTTATACACTTTTGCAATTTTAATATAAAAAAGTATGCTTTGAAGATAATTTCTTCTTGAAATAAAATAATAATGGAAGTGAAAATGTTTTGTTTGTTAGTTTTTCCATTATTAATATTTAACATTGGCTGATGTAGGATGCATCTCATAATATGCTTTTAATGAACGAGAATAGCAAATGTAACGCATGAAATGAGATAAACATGGGCAAAAAATGTAAACAAAAAAATGATATAAATATAAACAGTAAACGTAAAGCATAAAATGAGATAAATGGGAAATTAAATATGGATAGGAAACATTACTCATAAAGTGAGATAACGAATAAGGGGATCTATCAAATCAAATGCACGAAAAATTCATTCTAGATTAAATTAAACGTTTCTCTTTATTACTTATTGATTGAAAAAGAGGAGATAATTGGATATTATTTTGGAGTGATGCAACTATCTATATAAGATTATCAAATATCTATGATTAATATTTCATTTTTGTGTTATTATATTCGTAATTCAAATAGCAATTACTGTAAAGGTTGGAAGAGAATACCGTAAATTCATCAGGGACAAATATAACTTTTAATATTAATTTGATTGTTTTGCATGATTTTATTTGACGTTGTTGATTAATATGGAATTGTTTTCCTGCTTAAACGTCCTCCTGGTGATTGCTTTTATGTCGATCACAGAATTATTATTACTTTTTTTTTTTCAGAGATCTAAATGTTTGCTATTAGAAGCTAGTTTTTTATCTAAAAATATCTAAAAAATGTTATATCTAAAAATCTTAAAATTGCTTTATTAATCTGCATGTTCTGAATTTTCTTGATGTGCATTGTAAAATGTAATAAATTTATTTTTAAAAAGGATAAAAAAAATTTTATTTAGGTAACTATGAATGAAATGACACCTTGATCCGCTATTTTATGTATGTTATAACGTCTCGGCCTATAGTAGACCTATAACCTCTTCAAGAAGAGGGCCCCTTTCAGGTTCATGGGGAATACTTCATGGGAAGCAGCTTCCCTCACTTCTCTTTGGAGTAGACATTTTCTCAGTCCATGGTCTATCTCCAATCATGATGCAACAACTCATGGTGAGATTTGAGTGACAGGTTGTTCTCATTAGTACAAAACACTAATTGCATATAATATAACTATAAAAAACACTGATTATCTGCTGTCTAATTTGAGTGATAGATTGTTACTATGTACTTGCCGAATATACATTCCTCTCTCCTGAGAATAAAATGCCACAACGCTTCCCATTGGAAAAATATTATAATACTAATTATAAATTTTGCGTAATTTTTTTGTCACTGCATTTCAATAACTCTAAATTGAACCATTTATAGCATTGATAGATAACAAAAAGATCGCAAAATGATTTGTGGCAGATCAAAATTGTTAGCCTGTATTTGGCGTGAACTATTTTAATAAAAACAAAATATTATTCATTCTAACTTATTAGTATTTCATTCTTTGCTTACTGAAAATTCAATTGACTTTTTACTGTCGTCATAAACACTGAAATATGAATGCTGTATACTGCATGCGAACATCACACTACTGACTTCTCCCGTTAATAAACATTTTGTTTAATTGAATGTCTTTTAACTAAAATTTTTAAATGTTATTTAATAATATAGTAAAATCTTTTTCTTCGATTAATATGAATGTGAATTCACAAGATATTAGTACATCTCAACTAACTTTGCATATAGAAAGCTGGTAACGACTAGTTTTTGTATGGTTTGATTTGGTTTGTCGCTCTACGGTCATTTATAGTACACTTTAGGGTAATTAGACCAGTACCTACAGTTTAACGTGGATTCGGTTCACTAACAAATATCCATTCCATCGCCAGAATTTGAATCTGAAGCCTGTGGTACGAAAGCCTAGAGCGTCAGCCAATTGGCCATCAGTCTTTCACATGAAAAAAGTAGATCTCAAATGCAGAGTTGTTAAGGGCAAGAAATGGAAGCGTAGTGTGATGTTGCTGAGGTTGAAGTCTATATATTTTCTAATAATTAAGCAGTACCACCAATAATATATATATATATATATTACACTGGTACGTTCACTGCCGTTGACGTACAAATTATTGTATTGCACTGTGTATATATGATTTTATTAAAATAGGAAGTCAAGTTTGTTATTAAGAGTTCAGTAAAAATCTTTTAAGTATTATTTTGACAAAGAGGCTGTATAGAGCTTAAAAGTATATAGATACTCTATAATTAGTACGTCTATTGCCATTGCTGTACAAATTATTTTAGTATGTATGTACATATGATGGCATTGAAATAGATGTTATTGTTTAGAGTTTAATAAAATAGCTATTTTACAAGTAGCTACTTTTCAATTCCTTCTATTAGCTCACACTCTCCCTATATTTATCTTGTTCAAATTTTCAATCGTTCATAAAACACTTTTTATTTATCCACCTCAAGTTCAAACACATTTTTTTGAACTTGTAGGGAAGACACTAAATGTTAATACAGTTTTTCAAATATTAATTCAGTAATTAAATTTAATTAATTAATTTTAGTTTTTTTTCGATTTAAGTTGCATATATCTACCAATAGATGGCGCCAGATAAACTTAAAAAAAATGTATGAAAATTATTTATAAAGGACTTTCTGCAATATAGGGAAAAAAAGTCAAAATTGACTTTTAAAAATTTTTTTTTATATTACTTGTTAAGATTTATTTTGATGAGGACATTATGTGGTTCTGAAATATATACAGGTACCCTGTAACAGGTATGCACATTGCCGTTGTCATACATATTATTATACGTATTATGCAAATATACTATCTAAGTATACATATGAGTACTATGTATATATGATGTTATTAAAATAGGAAGTCAATTTTGTTACTGTTGCGATTTTTGGTAAAGCAACTATTTTTAAGCATTATTTTGATGAAGAGGCTGTGTAGCGCTTAAAAGTATATAGTTACTCCATAACTGGTACGCCTATTGCCATTAAAGTACAAATTATTTTAGTACACTATGTGCATATGATGTCATTAAAATAGTTGTTATTATTTAGAGTTCTGTAAAATAGCCAATTTTACATCTATTTTTAAGACTTATTTTGATGAGGAGATTATGTAGTTCTTAAAATGTATATAGGGCACCATGTAACCGGTACGCCTATCGACGTTGGCATACATATTATTATATGCACTATGTAAATATGCGTATTTGTACTATGCAAATACGATGTTGTTAAAAACAGGAAATTAAAAATACTATTATCTAGATTTTAATTGAATGTTTTTTTATAGGTTCTTTAAGCATTATTATTTTATAGCTTTTTTTTAGGCTACATTATTTTAGCAGTAGTATACAGCTATTTTTAGTGTTATATGAAACAGAAAACCTTACACACAACTGAAAGTTTGTCTCATATTGCCTGACATTAAAGCTACTTATAAAACGACTTTTTGGGTGCATTACCAAGAATTGTGGACTAGACATTTGACACAGAACATAGATTTGTTTCATATCCCCGGAGAAACACAGAACCAATAATGCGTTGACCAAATGCTGCACCCTACATTAGTTATAAGTCTTTGTTGTCTTAACAGTACATTGGTCTTCTGCCCCTGAAGCATGGCCAACCCCATTTGATCACTAATGGTGGAGTCAAATCAATATAACTCGTTCTGGCAGCGAGTTGCCCCTTTTGTTTGCCTGGATCACTCCGTACAATATTTCATAGAAATGATAAATTGTTCTCTAAATGAGTTTCCATTTATAGACATTCAATACACTTGCTGTAGATTACGAAGCAAAGAACTTTTTGATGATGTTTAAGCAAATGGAACTGCAACTTTATTGCTGCGGTATGATTCACACAATCTATTCTATCCATAATAGATTGGATTTTTATTTTGATATATAAAATGTTGCACATTTTTGTATTGTATCATCTAGATTATGTGAATCTGACTTCAGGAAATAGTATTGTAATAATGTGTAGTTTTCAAATTTTGTGTTAGAAATATGAAGATTATTTAAGTTATAAATATGAAGATTATATCATTCGTATGAAGATTATTGTGTTCAGTTCAGTTTAAAATTATTCAGGAAATATGAAGATTATTTTAGTTCAGATTAGTTCAGTTATTAATTTAATAGTTAGTTGTTACTATTAAATTATGCGCTACTCTTGGCTCATTGGTAACGTACTCCGCCGGCGAGCATTAGGCTGAGATTCAATTCGATGGCTGTTGTGATAGACACTTTCAAAACGGGAAGCCTCGATGGCGTTTATGGTGTTCAGCATTTTATCTCGTTAGTTAGACTACCTTGTGGGAGTTTTCCGGATTTTCTCCAATACAATACAGGGATGAAGGGTAGTTCCCCCTAAAAGTCCTCCAGGAAGGCACTGCAATCTTTCTTCAGCGACTCGGAGACAATCAGACTTCTACCTACGGGTGCTCCATCAGAATAATAGCTGCCCCCTTCCCTCCATCCACGAGTAGACTACTCATGAGATGTCCGTCCTGCGCTGCCGGACACTGAGGATTACTTACAACAACTACTAAATTATTTCAAGTTGAAATAATATCTATTAGTAAATATGAATATGGATATCTTAATTCATTTCATCTGCTTAAAAGACTAATGTTAGTCAGTCTTTATGTAAATCCTATACATGCGAATCATGTGAAATTATTATTTTATTTTCATCCTTTATATCATTTCTGTCTAATTTATTTCCATTCTTTATATTATTTCTTAAACCAGCAATTTTATTCATTTTTACATGATGTAAAAAAATATAATTGCTGGTTTTATGAGAGTGTAGACGAAATGTGATTTGTGTTGTTAATGAATAGATTCCTAATTCATGTAAGCATTTTTTGCTCATACTTAAGAAAAAAATGACACATATTTTGCCTTAAATGTTATTGTTAGAAGCCTCTTTCGTTAGATTAAGCAAGCTGGATTCCTGCTTTAATATGTACATGCATACGTTCTCAGTTAATGTATCGTAATGCAATATGCACAACACAATGTATAATTCAGGATTGGTATCAAGGAACCTGGAAATTGACATCTATATTAGCATGCAATTTCAGAAGCATTGATATGGAATATATAGTGAATTATAATAATAATTTTAAGCATTTGTGAACTATTGTATGCAACACATTGTCTATGGAATGAACAGAACATGGAATGGGAGCAATTTAATATAGCTAATGTGTATATTGCCTTATATTGGTCTTTTAGTTAAAATAATATAATTAATAATAATATATTCATATCCATATTTAATTTTGCTCATATTGAGTAACTATACAAGTCAACAATAATATAGAAACATCAGATAAAAATCCGATTGCGTGGTCTAAAATTATTTTAAACGAATAAAGTATAATATTTTTTTTAAAGTGAGTTAATATGAAATTTCCTTTTTTAGTTTTATTCTTTATTTAAAAATGAATAAACTGAAGATTATTTGAAATATAATCTATTTTTTAAGTATTTTATTTAAAAAGAAGTTTTATTTTATATTTTACAAAAGAAAGGGTTTTCGAAAACTTCTTCCAAAATTTTGAAAGAATAGTTTTAAATTTATTTTCATCATTTATATTATTTCTGTCTAATTTGTTTTCATCATATATATTATTTCTGTCTAATTTATTTTTTATCATTTATATTATTTCTGTCTAATTTATTTTTTATTTTATTTCTGTTTAATTTGTTTCCATCATTTATTTTATTTCTGTCAAATATATTTTCATTTTTATTATTGCTGCCTAATTTATTTTAATATATATTATTCCTGTCTAATTTATTTACATCATTTATATTATTTCTCATGTCTTTAAAATCAGCAATTTTATTCATTTTTACATGATGTAAAAAAAAATATTGGTTTTAGAATACTTTTCAAAAACATATTGCTTTAAATTTAAAATTAATTAGTATAAATACAGTTGAAATAAGGAAAATATATCATTATCTTTTAGCATTTAATAAATGGAAAAAATATGAGCACATTTTATTAACTAAATATTATATGTATGAGCTGCAAAGCTCTTTCGCTCGATAGCTAGAAGAAATCTATATCGCATCATACTTGTCTCGAACATCTGTTTCACAAACGCTCTGAACTGAATCGACAGCGGATTGAATTAATTACAGAGCATTAAGTAAACGGTCTCTTCTTGTTCAGAAACAATGTTACGGGACAGCTACAATACATGGCCAATCTCACCACCGTGAGGACTGGGTCTGTAGTTATGGCAAAAGCTCTCCAAGTAAATACCGATTCTGCTTAGAAATTTTACTTGTATGTAAATTTAATTACCAGCACGACGGCTATATAGGAGTGGAGATTAAGTGTTCCCTATTCGTATTCAGGGGCTCAACAATATCGAACCAATGCAGGAACAATGTTAATTCAATTATTTTACGCTCTTCCTGGCTTTTCTACCTGGTGAAAATCGGAAACAAATCAACTCATCGAATCGATGCAAGCCCAAGAGCACTAACTCTGCACTAAAAATGGACCTTGCGAGGAAGTTTCAAATTTTCTATAGATCTTTACATGGAGTGAATGCATTGCATGGATTTGTTGATGAAGTGATTGAATTTGTTTAATTCAGATATTCACTAGTTGATACATTTTGCGGAATTTGCATATAAATTTTAAACCAAATCTGACAAATATTTAAGAACTCTATTTTATAGTACGAACCATTGATATTGGATGTAGAAGATTTATTCTGTTTCCATTTTGTGTAAGGAATATTTATGTATTGGGGAGTCTCTTCCAGTTTGTATTCGTAGTGACACGTAATTAAGCATTTGTTATATTTTGATTGATTGTGACTTTCTCTAAAATATGCTCATTTTGTTATTTTAACCTGGCACTTTCAGAATACAGCCAAATTTGTTTTACACAGAAAAGTGCTATCATTTAACTTAAATGTAACCAATCAAAATCTTTCGATTGTATACATTTATTTTCTGAAGTAAAAATTTGGGCCAACTCCGGGCCCGATGGTGATGCATGTAGTTATCTTGTAGTTATGTTTGAATCTGTTGGTGGCGTTCGTTGCAATCCTTACTTTCAGAAACAGAGATACTGATGGCAATTTGACATTGTATGTAAGGTTATTTGCGTCAATAGTTAAGCTTTTTGGAGGGAGTTTTCCGGGTTTCCTCCCAGATATGGAAATGTACTAATATCACTAATAGTTCATCAGGGAAGTAATATCCTCCTTTCATCGTCTATGGGTGGGTTGTTTGTAGTATACTTAGGTGAGAGCCGAGGTTCACAGATGTTCAACAAAATAAATAAATTAAACCTAAAATCAAACATATGCATTTTCTTGTCAGACAATTTAAGTTGAACTACATTAATGAGTTCTTTCAAAATATGTTTTTATTCGTTTTCATTAAGTAAACAAATTACGTTCCAAGGTAAAATTTGGCCAGACGGTAATAAAGTACTCACATAGCGTACAAAAGGATTAAGGTTCGCATCCATTTGCGGCGTCACATATAGTAATTGATTTCAGAAAAACCTAGAAGATTTGATGAATTTTAGACAGCACATATAAGCGTCTCATATCGACAGTCATGTTTCCAGATGGTAGTTTTTTGGGTTTTTTCAATAAAACACGTAAATGCGGGACAATTACCTCTAAAGGATCTCCCAAGTATTGTTCTCCATTCCTCATCTTGCGATGGGTTGTCGATAGCATGCATAAGTGAAATACGAAGTCAATCGATGCATCACCGAAGAAAAGTAATATTTGATATTTTAAATCGTTTTCATTGTGGCAAAACGTATCCTGTCATTTTCTACTGCCAAATTATGTTTACATCTCATTTTCCCTCTATGTAAAATGATAAAATTATCATTATTGTTAACTTTCATTTTTGCAGAATCTTAAAAAGAAAAATCAAACTAATAGCAGCACTCAAATATTAAAAATAATCAACATTTTTTAAGCGAATTCGTTCAAAACAAGCATGAAACGCTTTAAATAGATAAAACTATTATTGCTGAATTTTAGAATACCGGACGCCTTGACATAAGCTTATCGTAAGAAGAACAACAATGATGCAACAGATTCAGCATTACTCAGGGTTCCCCACATGAGGTTCACATAGTGGCGAATAATATTGGATGCTCTTCCTGAAAATTGTTATCTGGGAAATTCGTACCTTCCCCTCTTCCTCAATTCCTATTCCCTGTACAGGATTTTCGTGGTAAGAATTATAATATTTTAAAGTTTTATTGAGATATTTTAATGTATGTATTTTATATAACATTATAATACATGAATCGGGCATATTACCAGTAATATCAAGGTGCCTTTATTTATCATAAGAGCAACATAAAAACTGAACCTTACAATAACGCAAAAGTTTCTTTTAAAGGTTCAATTGTATTGGCAACGCGACGTCAATTTTGACAAATCAGGTTAGTGATCGAGATTGATTGACAGTAGTGATTAAAGCATTATAATGTCAATCATTGTCGATCGCCAATATGATTCGTCGGCGTTGACATCGCGTAGCCAATAAAATTTCACCCTATTTCATTTACAAAATGTATATAATGTAACCAGGCCACCTTCTGCTCACTGCAAGAGCGTCGTCTCCTGTGACGTTCAGGAGAAAGGTCAAGTAGCTGTGACGTTCAAGGTCAGTAGGCCTTGAGACTCACCAGAGAGGAAGTACAGCGCAATCTGCCTGCCCGCTGAGAAAAAAATTTAGTTTACAATCTCTCATCCAGAGAGGAAATATATTTACGAGTAACGCAATCTTGCGTAACAGGTGGCCTACAGTCTCTCACTCGGAGATGAAGTATATTTCATGCGCATCCTGCGCCTAACTGAGTATCTGGGTTCTGGCTTAGAAGTGGAGTCCTTACCTGAATCTATAATTATAAACTCATGTTTGTGAAAATTGCAACACCATGAAGGAATCGTCATAATTGAATGAAATTTAATACACAGTTGAGTGGTAGTGGTACAAATAAATGATTAAATGTTCAAAGCAAACAAACATTAACAAGAGATCGGAATGAGTATTTTGTGTAGCCACCACGTGCCGCAATAAGTGCTGATACACGATGTGGCATGGAATCAAACAAATTTTGAATGTCTGCCTGAGGAAGAGCATTCCATATTGTTTGTATGCGCACCCAAAGTTCGTCTTCAGAAGCAACAGGACGAGGATCACGAGCGAGACGCCGACCAACGAAATCCCGCACACATGTTCAATCGGCGACATATCCGGGGAATACGCAGGCCAAGGAAGAAGCTGTGCCTGCCGCGTTGCAAAGAAGGATTGAACAATCCTAGCGATATGAGGGCGGGCATTGTCCTGTTGAAATACAGCGCCTGGCAAGCTTTGAAGGAAGGGGAACAGCTTGGGGCTGTAGAACATCACTGATGTACCGGTTGCTGTTCAGACTGCCCACAATTCTTAGCAATTGAGATCGTCCATGATATGCTATGCCATCCCAGACCAAAACTCCGGTGTTCGTCCACTGTGGCGTTCGATAATGCACTCCGAAGGTGGCGTTCACCGGCATAGCGTCTGACACGAATGCGGCCATCATGGTACCACAAATTAAAGCGGGATTCGTCAGAAAACACGACATGCTGCCAATCAGCAAGCCAGTCTCTATGCTGAGCGGTCCATTGTAGCTGCAGGCGGCGATGGTTTAGCGTGAGAGGGATCCTGTATGAATGAGTCCTTGTGCACAGTCCACGCTGCAGCAGGCGTCTACGAATTGATGAAGCACACAATGAAACATCTGTAGATATTGACCACTGTGCTGGCAATTGTCTAGAGTGAGGAAGCTGTACGGTCCGTCAGCGCCATGCGGACCAGGTGTCTATCATCGCGAGCTGACGTCACATTTCGGGGTCACATTTCGCGAGTTGTTCGACACTCGTCCGTCCACTGCTTCCAAAGACGCATCATTGTGCTGCTGTTACGCTGCACACGAGCGGCTACTGCACGATAAGACAATCCAGCTTCACGAAGGCCGATGATTCTCCCCGTTCAAACTCTGTAAGTTGTTCAAATCTCGCTCTCTTTCGTCGAAGAGGCATAAACAACGATTGAGCTAACGTTTACCACTAGCAGATAACCATACACGCCTCACTACAGCTGTCTATTTATTCGGATTCATCCGCCGTTCAGAGGGCGCTGCTCAGCATACACATGCGCTACGGATTTGAAATTCTAATCATTTGCATATCATGCGCTAATTTGCATTTCTTGAAAATTTCAGCTCACTCGCGTAAGTCCTTCATGGTGTTGCAATTTTCACAAACATGAATTTATATCTTTAAATGTGTTACATACTGTACGTTTTAATTATATGTGCTTGTGCAAATAAAGCTGTGAGTTTTCCAACCTGTGACTCCAGTATTTCAATCCAACCACACCTACTTACAATCGGATTACCCAACCTGCACACTTCAACACTAAAATGTTCTGTAGATTTTGAGACTTCCTCTATTCATGAAATAAGGCTGAAAACATTATTTATAAGGACAATGTTAATTAAATTTTTATCCTAGATTTTAGAAAATGCTAATAAGCTCGAAACCCCGTATAATATTTTAAGGCTTTAATTTAAACCTTCTATTATTAAATTCTCTTTGAATTTTAAAAACCGTAACAAATTACACCGTTCTTGGAACTGACACTAAGGTCAACGAATACTCTAATTTAAATTTAATGTTAATAAGCTGTCTACAAATACTATATTTTTGTTTTTTAGAGAAATTTTATGCCCGTAAGAAACTACAGTTCCTACAAAGCATAGTTACTGTGACATAGTCTCATTTTCTAATTAACGTAACGTAACGCAACCATTTACCTTCAGGATTGTTTATGAGAACTGTTTTGAGTACATGCACTAGTAAATTAGATATATTTTAATTTATATTTAAACGTATAAAAGTCATTAATATATTAAATAAAATAAATTGTGTATGTGCTTCTAATTTTATTTTGTAAATGTTACCATTTCTAAAGTAGTTTTATTCTCTTTATATTGGTAGTGCTTATTTATAAACAAAGAATCTTATTATTTTGTATAAAACTTTTATGGCTTGTTTTTAAATTTTATATTTTAAAGATAAAATTATAAATAAAATTTTGGAAATAAAATATAGTTTTAATTATGAAGGAATTATACTAGCTATTTTTCACAGTGTATGTATTTGTATCTGGCGCTCGGTGCCACAAGTTTCTGGTTCGAGTTCCGGCTGTGCCATGGATGTTTGTAGTGGTTCGAAATCCTTTTTAAACACAAGGTCCCGGTCTAATATGACTCTAGAGCGTTGAGCGTATATCTGACAACCTTACCGTTTAAAAAGAAACCATCTCATACTTCGAAAATCTGCCAGTAGGCAGACGTCCTTGATCTAACATTGGGCTGTTGCGCCAGTGAAGAAGAAGGGACACTTATAATGTAACTCAATATGTGATAGCAATATGCACTTTATAGGGGCCTGATGGCTGAGTGACTAGTGTTCGGTTCACAAGTTTCGGGTTCGAGTCTCGGCGGTGTCATGGTTGTCTGTAGTGGTTTGGAATCTTCTTTGAACCGTATGTCCCGGTCCAATATGACTGTAGAGGATTGGGAGTAGGGCTGACGACCCTACTCCATAAGAAAACATCTGTATCGATATCTGCTAGTTGGCAGATGGCATTGTCCATCTTGGGACTGTTGCGCCTATGAAGAAGAAGAATGTATTTATTCACAGTTACTAGTTTTTCAATTATCATCTTTTTTAAGCTCTTGTTTTTTGATATTTTCCTTCCTTTTAAAGATTTTATCATAAATATTTTTTCGTTACCTGCACGAATATTTTGCACTTGAAGCACAGCTTAATTTCTTCCATTTATTATACACTCCCTGCAAGAATATTTTCCAGAATATTATAAAAAAGCAGGTGATTTAATTACAAAAAAAAAAAATACCATAATTCTTTTTAAAAAAATATTTTACTTTGTTAAGATTAAAAACCGAAAGACTAATTGTTGTATGCGGCTGAATAATAATGAAACTAATGACAGTAATTAAAAAAGCTCTTTAAATAAAGTTTTAAAATAAAAATATCTGAAATCTTATAAAAAATATTTAACCGTTCATTTATAACAGCACATAATTGTTTGGTTTTAATTTAAGCATTTCTTAATTGTTATTGTTTATTTTCATTCTAGAATTAAACAATTTAACTCTAAATTTTTTGTGGTTTTTTTGCATTTTTAATGCATTCGCGGTTATGGTTATAAAAGCATTTTCCCACGTGTTTACGTACATTAAAGAGTTTATCTAGTACCAATTAAGAGGCATAAATTTTAAATTAAAATAATTAAAACAATTTTAGGAAATTTCTCATTGCTAATTGTTTTTCTAAAAAATAACAAAAAAAAAAATTTTTTTTTTGTAGATAATTTTTTTTTAAAGAATTTTAAGAAATTTCTCTTCACTAATTGTCTTTCAAAAAAAATAACAAAATTTTTTTTAGAAATTTTTTTTTTTTTTTTAGTATTTTCTCATTGAGAGATTTAGTTGTCTTATCGCATTATTTTAATTTAATTATTTCTTATAATTGACTACAGAAATATAAAGCAGTTTAAAATTGAAATATTATCACCACAGCTTAAAAAATTATTTAAATATCTTATACTACAAGTCATTTTTAATTGAATAAAGGTATGCAGTAGATTAAATTAGTATTGTAGTAGGTTAGATTGACTTAAAATCCTTTAAAATAATTTAAAGGATTTTAAGTCAAGTAAAACTATTACTCAATTTTTTTGTAAAGAAAATACGAATTTTAAAATGTCAAATCTAAAAATATTTTACGAAAAGAAAGCAATAAGAATTTAAATTATTTTAAAAATAAATTAGGCAATGCTTTTTATTAGAAAATGTTGTAAGGGAGGTTTCTTAGTTTTCTCTCATACAACACACATATGCGTAACCTTCATTCTATACAATAATCTCCACCCATCAAAAATTTTATTCTTGATAAATTATGGGACATAGATGACTCCCATGTAGAGAATAATATGGGCATATTAAATTTTGCAATCATTCTTTAATAAAAAAATATATAATTATTTTCAGTTCTTCTTTTTCCTTCAATAAAAATAAATCTTGACGGAGGAAGAAAAAGTTTTAAAATATTATAAAATCACACAATATTACATTTTAGTCAATTTTAATTAGATTTGAAATATGTTTGTTTTGTTAAATGTTTTAACAAAATTTGTTTTTAAGTACTTCGTATTGTCTTTTTGCAGTTTTAATTACCCTTATTTTAATGTGTATATATTCCCACAAAAAATATTCCAGACTGTCTGTTTAAAAATAAAATTAATTTTTTTCATATTTTGCAGCTGAAATTTAAAACAAGAATCCATTCTCTAAATAATTTCATATACTCTCACAAATAGACAAAGGAAGAATCCCTAGAGAATTCAAATTCATTTACAGTAGTTAGATATATATATATATACAGTATTACAAAAATTTAAAGTAATTTAAAAATGAAATAAAATTATTGTATTTGTTGTTTCAATAGATTTTTAAAGCAATTATTCAATTAAGATTATAATAAAAATGTTGTTATTTATTTATTATATTTATTTTTTCCGTACTTAAATTAATTCTTAATAATGTAAAAGTATGTTTTATATATATTGATTGTATAAAATAATATTAATTATTTTGACATCTATCAATAACAAATTTAGGGTTACAATATTTGTTGAATAGTTTTGAATTTTCGTTAAAATAGTCTCATCATCATTTTTGGCGCAACAGCTTCATGGTGGGCCAAGGCCGTCAGTCTAATGGAAAATGTCGAGACAGGAGGTGTTTTCTTTTTTTTCGGGGTAGGGTTGTCAGTAGGGTAGGGTTGTTCTGGATTTCTTTCAAGCAATTAATAAATCTGTATGATTTTTTTCGCATCAAGAACTTTGACATGTCGCTCTATAGTCATTTTGTGCTCACTTTAGTCTAATTTAACCGGGACCTTTTGTTTAACGTGGATTCCGACCCTAACAACATCCCTGCCATCTCCGAGATTCGAACCTGGGCGTATGGTAACAAAGGGCAGAGCGCTAGCCAATTGGCGATCAGGTGGAAGAACTTTGTTTTCCTCATCAAATGTTATGAATAATCCCTATTGAAAGGAAATGCAGAAGTTGTTGTTTTTTGGAGTAACTGCTTCATATTTGCAAATTATACTAAAGAAAATCTGAAAACTCCCACTAGGTAGTTCAGTATTAATAGAGATGCTTAACAATCACTGTTACAGTCGCTATTTCTGGAATTTACTCAATTTATGGAAGCAGTAACTGCAATACATTTCATTAGTGAATTAAAAACTAATTTAAGCTCGCTAGTTACTACTGGGCAACACAATTGTCTAATCCATAGATGCACTTATTAAAACAATTACTACATATATATTACTGGCATATTTCATTATACTTGGAGATATATTTGTAGAATGACGGATACTTTTCTAGGATGATTTTATAATTAGTTTGCAATCGAAAATTAAGTATAATTGCAGATAGCAATTCAATTTACTTTAATTATAACGAAATTACCACTACCTTATTAGTTATTGTTATTAAATAACTAAAATATTTTGTTTATTATTGATATTAAATAATAACTATTAAATAAATAAATATTAATAATTATTTGTTTATTATCGATATTAAATATAAAATAACTAAATCATTTTGTTTTAAAACTTTAAAAATACTCAAATAGGCATGTTTAAGCGTTGCTTTAATTGCATACTATATTTAACAGTTTAAGGGATTGTGAATTATTTTCTTTCATTTAACAGTACCTATTTTTAGAAATAGGATATAAAAAGAATATAAAAGCATTTGTAATATATTTGCACGTATACTGAGTGCAGGAATTGTTTATTTAATCATCAAGTTAACTCACGGATAACTATACTCATTAATTACTAAAATCATTTATCACCAAATTGTATTCAAACCCACAAATGGTAACTTAGTAAGTCTTTTTAGGCCACTACTCGATACAGTAATTACAGCATTCCGCAACGAGTGGTTAATGTTTTCACTCCGTCTATTCATTTAGCTGGAATTTAATGCCAGAGCACTTAAAGGAAAAGTTTTCTTAAACAGCTTGGTGTGTGAGTTTCTGGTTTGTCAACATTTTTCCGAGAGTTGAGTTGAGTTGTTTATGGGTTTAATGACACAAGGGCATATGTGATTAAAATCCAGCTGTCCTGGCTTAATGTTTAAACTCTGTTCTGTATATATTTTGAAAGTTTAAGTTGAATTGCTTCGATCTTATAAGAGCTATTTTCAGAAACCATGGCTGAAAGTGTAAGAGTTTGGTTTCAAGTTATAGAGTGTCCATCGTGCGAGACGCAAATGGGGAACAATTACCCATGAAAGTTCTCTTAGGCAATAATGATGTATCATTATCGTATCACATATCAGTGAAACATGAAATCTCTCACGTAATTAGATGTCTTGAATTAATTTGCATTTTATATGGTCAATAAAATTACAGATTTTCATTACAGGTGGTCAATAAAATTTACTTTAATTATAAAGAAATTACCCCTACTTTATTATTAGTTATTGATATTAAATAACTAAAATAAATTAATCATTTTGTTTTTAAATTTTTAAAAAAAAAATTTTAATGAGGATTTTAATTGTTGCTTTAATTGCATATGTTAACAGTTAAATGTTTGTAAAATATTTTCTTTCATTTAACGATACCTATTTCTAGAAAGTATAATAGGATATAAAAACAATTGTAAATATTTGCACACATACTGAGTATAGGAATTGCTTATTTAAGTATTAAGTTAACTCACCAATAACTATACTCATTAATTACTAAAATCATTTATCACTAAACACCCAAACCCACAAATGATAACTAAGTAAGTCTTTTAGGCCACTAATCGATACAGTAATTACAGCATTCCGCAACGAGTTGTTAAAGTTTTCACTCCACAATCTACGATTTCTCACGTCCATGAATCCAGTACAGTTGCACTGATTCCACACGTCCTGGATTCCCAGACGGAATAGTACTAGGTCCTTGGCGTTCGGTCTACCTTATCAGGTAATTAAGTTAGCGAGGGGTTGCACTGGCATATAAGGGTGGGGGCTTCATTTGTAAAGTGGGTTGCGGAGTGTTTTGCTGCACAACTCCGACTGTTTATCGGCAGTCAAATTTACACAGTTACGGTTCCAGCTGGTGCGAGGGATTGCAGGCGATTAGATGTGTGCATACATTCAGTGGTGCTAATGGCTTTCTGAAAGTCCGCTCTGCATGTGAACGAAAATGTGCTTTTAAACGAGGAGTAGCGTATCACGAGGACGTGATACATTTAAAGGGAATTTCAGTCGGATCAACAGCTCATGAGAATAGCTGAAGCGTTGCATGAATTCTTCGCAATTAAAGGGTTTCCTTTTGCTAAAAGGAGTCTATTCATTTAGCTGGAATTTAATGACAGGGCACTTAAAGGAAAGTTTTCTTAAACATCTTGGGGTGTAAGTTTCTGGTTGTCAACATTTTTCCAGGATTTGAGTTGTTTACGTGTTTTAATGACACAGGGGATATGTGATTAAAATCCAGCTGTCTTGGCTTAATATTTAAACTCTGTTCTGTATGCATTTTAGAAGTTTAAGTTGAATTGCTTCCTGATCTTACAGTGACTATTTTCAGAAACTATGGCTGAAAGTATGAGATTTTCTCTTCAAGTAATAGAGGTTTTCCTCGTGCGAGATGCAAATGGAAAGCAATGTCCCAGGAAAGTTCTCTTGGGCAACAATGTTCTCATCATAGTGTCGTATATAAGAGAAACACGAAATCTCTGATGTAAATAGATATCGTGATTTAAGTTGCATTTGGTTTTGGTTTAGTTATTCTCTCTACTATTATTGTGGCTTGATGGCCTTTGGTAACACAGGATTCCTGTTCGAATACAGGCGGGGACATGAATGTTTGTTAGGGGTTCGGAATCCACGTTAAACTCTAGGTAGAAAGTTTTATTAAACAGATTGGTATGAGAATTTCAGGTTGCCAACATTTTCCCGAGAGTTGAGTTGTTTGTTGGTTTTAATGACACAGGGGATATGTGATTAAAATACAGCTGTCTCGGCTTAATATTTAAACTCTGTTCTGTATATATTTTATAAGTTTAAGTTGAATTGCCTTGATCTTACAGGGACTATTTTCAGAAACCATACCTGAAAGTGTTAAAGTTTGGCTTCAGGTTATAGAGTGTCCATCGTGCGAGACGCAAATGGTTAACAATTACCCATGAAAAGTTCTCTTAGGCAATAATGATGTATCATTATCGTATCACATATCAGTGAAACATGAAATCTCTCACGTAATTAGATGTCATGAATTAATTTGCATTTTATATGGTCAATAAAATTACAGTTTTGCATTACAGATGGTCAATAAAATTTACTTTAATTATAAAGAAATTACCCCTACTTTATTAGTTATTGATATTATGTAACTAAAATAAATTAATCATTTTGCTTTAAATTTAAAAAAAAAAATTTTAATGAGGATTTTAATTGTTGCTTAATTGTATATGTTAACAATTAATTGTTTGTAAAATATTTTCCTTCATTTAACGATACCTATATCTAGAAAGTATACTAGGATATAAAAACACTTCTAATATATTTGCACATATACTGAGTATAGGAATTGTTTATTTAAGTATTAAGTTAACTCACGGATAACTATACTCATTAATTACTAAAATCATTTATCACCAAACCCACAAATGGTAACTTAGTAAGTCTTTTAGGCCATTAATCGATAAAGTAATTACAGCATTCCGCAATGAGTTGTTAATGTTTTCACTCCACAATCTACGATTTCTCACGTCGATGAATCCAGTACAGTTGCACTGATTCCACACGTCCTGGATTCCCAGATGGAATAGTACTAGGACCTTAGCGTTCCGGTCTACCTTATCAGGTAATTAAGTTAGCAAGAGGTTGCACTGGCAAATAGGGGTAGGGGCTTCATTTGTAAAGTGGGTTGCGGAGTGTTTTTGCTGCACAACTCCAGCTGTTTATCGGCAGTCAAATTTACACAGTTACGGTCCCAGCTGGTGCGAGGGATTGCAGGCGATTAGATGTGTGCATACATTCGGTGTTGCTAATGGCTTTCTGAAAACCCGTTCTGCATGTGAACGAAAAATGTGCTTTTAAACGTGGAGTAGTGTATCACGAGGACGTGATACATTTAACGGTAATTTCAGTCGGATCAACAGCTCATGAGAATAGCTGAAGCGTTACATGAATTCTTCGCAATTAAAGGGTTTCCTTTTGCTAAGAGGAGTCTATTCATTTAGCTGAAATTTAATGCAAGGGCTCTTAAAGGAAAGTTTTCTTAAACAACTTGGTGTGAGTATTTCTGGTTTGTCAACATTTTTCCAAGAGTTGAGTTGAGTTGAGTTGTTAACTGGTTTTAATGACACAGGGGATGTGATTAAAAATCCAGCTTTCAAGTCATGTTGTGGCTTAATATTTAAACCCTTCTCTGTATGTGTTTTAAAAGTTTAAATTAAATTGCTTAGATCTTACAGTGGCTATTTTCAAATACCATGGTTGAAAGTATAAGAGCTTCGCTTCAAATAATAAAGTTTTCTGGCACCAGGCGCAAATGTGGAGCAATTACCAATGAAAGGTCTCTTGGACAACAATTCCCTCTCAATGACATATAAGTGAAACACAAAATCTCTGATGTAAATAAATATCCTGATTTAATTTCCATTTAGTTTTGATTTGGTAATTCTCTTTACTATAATTGTAGCTTGATGGCCTTTGGTACCGCAGGCGTCCGGTTCGAAATTTCAGGCGGTGGCATGAATGTTTGTTAGTGGTTCGGAATCCACGTTAAACTGTAGGTAGAAAAAGTTTTCTGAAACAGCTTGGTATGAGAATATCTGGTTGTCAACATTTTTCCAAAAGTTGAGTTGTTTACGAGTTTTAATGACACAGGGGATATATGATTAAAATCCAGCTTTCAAGTTATTCTTAATATTTAAACGCTTCTCTGTATGCATTTTAAAAGTTTAAGTTAAATTGCTTCGATATTACAGTAACTACTTTCAGAAAACATGGCTGGAAGTATAAGAGTTTTGATCTTTTGATTCAAGTAATAGAGTTTTCATCGTACGAGATGCAAATGTGGAGCACTTACCCATGAAAATTCTCTAGGACAAAATTCCCTCTCATTATCGTATCACATATAGGTGAAATACGGAATCTCTCACATAAATAGATGTTTTTGATTTAATTTGCATTTTATATTTGGTTTTAAATTTGATTTGGTTCTTCTCTACTATCGGCAGTGGCATGGATGTTTGTTAGTGGTTCGGAATTTTAAACCAACCGTAGGTCCCGGTCTAATTAGCTCAAAGTGTGCACAAAATGACCATAGAGCGACAAACCAAACCAAATCTCTCTACTATCATTATGTGCACACGCGGTCTAAACAAAACCGGGACCTACGGTTTAAAGTGGATTCTGAACCACTGATAAGCATCCCTGCCCCTACCAAAATTCGAATCTGAGTCCTGGTTACCAAAAAGCCAGACCGCTAGCCATAGCTACCGGGTTGCTATATTTTTAAAGCAAATTAATCATGAATTTTAAAGCAAAGGGAATTTTTAAGGAAAATATTTATTCCCGATTTTGACTTGAAGTGGTTTGCCAATATACCAGCATATATGTTGCAGATGCAGCGTTTCCCATGTACCATGTTGGAGGATTGCTTCACTACATCAAAATTTCGTTATCGTAACTATACACAAACTCGATAAGCGTAGCAACTGATGATTTTCCTTTTCTTCCCTACCTGCTACGTAAAGGTCAATTTAAGGACTTTTTAACCTACAAATTTATTGAGTTTATCTCTGGGTAAACACAAAAGATTTCTGTTCAACATGATTGGTCTGATTTCGAATTCTTCAAGCTTATTTAGTTCGAAATTCACCAGACCAGTTCTACCACTTTTCAGTGAAGTTTACATTCAAGATATCTTATAGCATAAATATTAAGAAAACAAAACAATTTATATATTTTTAATTTTACTTTTTAAGTAAAAAATGTTACCTTATAATTAAACATGTTTTATTGATTTATATGCTAGAAAATTTGTATGTATCGAATCAATAAGACAAATCATCAGTAGTATTGCTACAATAGCAGTGGTATAGAAATGCTATAACATTATTATATTAATATTTAAATCAGATATATTAAAATTCAGTTATAAAATTATGTGACTTATTGATACTTACGTTATTGATAAAAGTTCATGTTATTTCGCATTACACTTACAAATATTATTTCTTTATGTCTAGAAACTTTCAAAGAAAGTACTTTTTTTCAAAGAAAACACTTTTGTCTAGACATCAGTGTACACGTATAAATATCGAATGTATATGATAACTATAACTATCAGGAATTTGCACGAGTAGTAAATGCCTAAATACAGAATTATATTAGCAGATATATATCTATTATAAGTATAAGTATCAGACATTTCAATGAAAATATTTTCACGCTTTTCAAATTACATATATAAAAACTTTATTTTCAAAATACTTTATTTATTATTATAATATATCATATTAAATGCAGATGAAATATATTGTATTCTGACTATTATAATTTAATAATATTTAAAATTAATGATATCGTGATTAATAAATTATTATATTACCGACTTACTTATGGGATCCATTGAGTATTATTGAACGTATTTTAGAAGCTTCTGAAGGCATACAATATCGAATGTTATTTAACACAATATTAATATCATTTTGACCATTTATTGATGAATATTCATTTTCGATTAACTTTTTAATATATATTCTCTCCGTAATTTAAATTTAATTCACAGTTTATTAGTTTTCTTGAGGAAAATAATTTTGTAATTTCTTAAAAAAGGACATTTCGCAATTTTTGCGCTTTTCGTCCAGTTTAAAGTATACTGTTATACTGAATATAAGACTTCGCACAAAAGAAAACATGATTTCTTTGCTTCGAAAATATATACATAAAATAAAAATGATATAGACTATTTTGAAAAGAAAATAAGGTACTTTTCTATTAGCGGATGCTAGAAGTAAATTTGCGCCAAATCGCCAAATGTGGTAACCTATTTAATTCATTTAATGTATTGTTCTCCATATTGTAAAGATTGTCATTCACTAGGAAGTGGGTTCAAGACTATGGTGTAAAAATGCTTGTGGAATGTAGCAGACCATCCTCCGACCATGTAGCAGTCTGGGTAATGCTGAATCTGCTACATAACTGCCATTCTAATGCCAAAGGATTTAAGTCAATGTTACTAGCATGCGACAACAGCGACAACCAGTCATGTTTAAAGTAAGTGTTACAGATCAAATTTTAGGAAATACTCAGTTAAATGTTAAAGAATCTTGACTTGTTAACGAAAAGATTGAGAAAGTTGATTATTATTGAGTAGTATCTCTTTAGAGGTATTAAATTAATTCAAGTTTATTCAAAGCTTTCTGTAATTACTGAATTCGTCCTTCCATCAGTTTAATCAAAGGGAATGTGATCTGGTGATTGAAATTAGTAATGTAAATTCCACTGCTATCACATTTATCTCAAAGTGCCTCTTTGAAGTAGCAGAAATCTTGATTATTAACGAGATATAGTGTTGGTCTTTGAAATGAAATTAAAAAGATATTCTAGCATATAGGTGCTTTGAATTATCATATTTCATGATTTAAAAATGAAAATATAATCAAGATATTCTAGCATATAGGTGCTTTGAATTATCATATTTCATGATTTAAAAATGAAAATATAATCAAGATATTCTCTCCATTACATATTTTTATTTGATGTGTAATTTTATTAATGAAAGCCATAAAGCACTGCCGTAGCGATTAAATTATGTTAATAATCCTAGAGTTTCCTTTATTTTGTAAATTATAACAATGCATTTCAAATTGTCCTCTAACGGGTCTTTTTTTGTCTTTATTAACTACATCTTTTTGGATTCTTCTTAAAAACTTACTTTTTTACTTGAATTTCAGGATAATATTTTTTAACTAAATTAGCAAATTTCCATTTCATTTAAAATTGACCCGTAATGTAACATATTTTAAAACAAACGTGAGAATTATTTATGAATTCTCATAAAAAATTATTCGCCATTGTTGGGGTAGAACTTGAAAACTATTTTTTTTTAGATAAAACTTTAAATGTTTTGATTCATTTTATATAAATGAAAGCCATAAAGCACTAAAATCATAGTAATTAAGTGAATTTAATAATCGAGGATATTTTATAGGTTATAATCGTAAATTTCAAATTATTTGTTTTTAAAACAATCTATTTTTGTCTTTTTAACTACATATTTTTGCCCTGGTCTTAAAAAAAAACTACTTATGCTTTCTTGATTTTAGGATAATATTTTATGCAATTTCATTTAAAATTGAACCGTAATTAAACATATTTTAAAAAACAAAAGTAAGAATAATTTATAAATTCTAATATTTAAAAATTATTTTTAAATTATCTAATATTTAATTATTATTTTTAAAAATATTTTATATTTTATAAATTCGTTGCATACAAAAATTATTCACAATTTTTGGTGTAGAACTTGAAAAATATATTTTTTTAAAGAAAATTTTTTAAATGTTTTGTTTCCTTTTATCGTCTTAACGGTAATATTCATATTTTGCAGACAGTTGTGTAAAGAAAATATGAATTCATTCAAAATTTCGACACTGCTCCACAAAGAGGAATCTGCACATGAAGCATTTTGTCTGCATCTTCCAGACCTAGCATTGCCCCGAGAGAAACTCGGTAAATTTTACTTACACATAAATGTGCACTGTAAGCTATTTTTCTATTCAACATTGAAAGGAATCCTTTTTTAAAAATGTGACACCCCCATTCTCCAGGGTTCATCAGCAGACATTCTTTAAAACTTGCGCAAAACAAATTCAAAGCGTATCTTCGGACAAGATTTCGTTTCGCATTCCCATAAAGCATTCAAGTACACAAAAAGAAAAAGAAAGAAAGAAAGAAAGAAAGAAAGAAAGAAAGAAAGAAAGAAAGGGAAGCTCGACAAAAAGGGACATTGAAAAGGAAAGTTTGAAAAGGCGTTGATGTACTAAATTTGTGAACGCACCTGCTTACGTTATAGCTTTTACGTCCTTTTGAAATACGTAATAAGCTTCGCAGGTCTTTTAGAGTTAAAAATAGAAAAAAGGAGTACTTGGAGAGAGAATAAGTGTCTTGGAGATGCAGTATTTGCAAGTAGAACAAACCAGCTGCGGGATATTGGGCGAGATGCTGAATATTTTTGAATCTGCAAAAGGCCAGAGGAACACAGGAAGTAAATAAAGGACAAAAGGAAGGCAAGGCAAGGAGGGAAGGGAAAAAAAGCGAATGAAAGGAGAAGCACGGATGGTTGCTTGTTCAATATGCATGCGGTGAAACCAGTGTAAACAACATCGAGAGAGATTCAGCAAATAAGAAGCTAAAACTCGACCTTGGACGTTGAATATTTCATACAAGGGAGCGCAGGGGAGATTGAAAACATACAAGAAAAAAGAAACAAAGACTTGGGAGGGAAGAAAAGAAAAGACACTCTTGCTGAAACCGAACCGACAGTTTGGTTAGTCATTTCACTCTTAAGGACTGTCAAATGATATATCTCAAGTCCCTATTGTTTGGAGTATTGGTGTCACCATTCTGGGTTCTTCATGGGAAAAGAAGTCTTGAAATGTTTACTCCATTGGGTTATTGTTCTATTTAACGTTGAAAGAAAGATGACTCGCGATATTTATTTTCTCATTAAACAGCATTTCTTTAACCATGTAATAGAATACTGAATGAAACATGATGATTTTTTTGCTGTTTATATATATCATCTCGATCCCTTACAGAACAACTATCTATTCTAAGGACTTTGCTAATAATTTCTTTCAAACGGGAAATGTTCAAAAAATTATCCATAATAACACTTACTGCTACCCTCCCCCTTAAAAAAAGAAGTTACTCTAACTCAAAAAGTTAAGCAAGGCGTATCTAACTGTTTAACTACATAAAGAAATTTTTTTAAAGAGAACTATCGCATTTAAAGTAAGCTGGAAGCTGAAGTATTGGTGTCACCATTCTGGATTCCAGATGGCTCCAGTTATTTATTTTCTCATTCTCTTCAATCATGTAATAGAATAATGATACTTTTTTGAAAGAAGTGACTGAAATGTGGGCTGTACGCTCTGGAAGTTAGCTGCAATGCTCTACATTTACATGAAGTATATGGTTTGGTTTGTCACTCTACGGTCATATTGTGCACACTTTTGGCTAAACAAACCGGGACTAAACAGTTTAAAGTGGATTCCGAACCACTACAAACACCCAGGGCACCGCCGGGACTCGAACCCGAAACCTGTGGTAACGAACGCCAGAGCGCTAGTCATTCGGCCATTCAGGCCCCTAGATGGAGTATAGACAGCCTGACTATCTGTACGAAACGCTAACGTGCACTGCCACAATCACCCCCACCTTTTTGAAAGCAGTGACTGCAATGTGTGCTGTATTCTTGCCTGTTAGCTGTATGAATTATACTTGGATCACAAGTTTGGTGAGGCTATCAATGGGTTGTGAGCAAGGTGATGTATGGTACTTGGTATGAATATCAATTCAGGAATAAAATTTCAAAGTATAAAACCTAGCACTTTAATCAACATACCAATATCTTTCCTTATAAGGATGGAAAAACTGGATTATCGATTACAGAAATATAAAAAATGCCCCAAAAAAAAAATGCGAGAAAAGAGAGAAAAAAAAACTTAAGTTCACATATATGCGCTTCAAAACCTCCTGTCTTGAAATATTATTTTTGCACTTTCAGATGTACTACCGGATAAGAAGTTCTTACAGAAAACGGTTTAAGGAACCACAGATGTGCGTTGAATCATGATAATTACTCCGGGTTAAAAAATATTTGCTTATGAAAGAATTCTCATTCATCTGTGATGTCAAAGATACCACCATGTTTTTCTTTGCCCTAAAAACTAAATTATTAGACTTTTTTTTTGGAAGCCCTAAATATGATTTCTTCGTTAAATTATATAAGAGAATTTTAATGTCTTTCCTTTGAAGTTTTTAATGGCTGTTCCATAAATTTCTTTTAAGTACTCAAGATATCCTATGCACAGTTTGCCCGAGGGGATTTAAGGCAAGATTTTTATCATTTTTAAAACAAACTTTCAGGAGCATAATATTTCATTTCTTAAATATCCGGCGATATTGCGGATTTACTAAATATGCAATTTTAATATATTCTGATATGCGGGGATTATTTGTCTCGGGAGAGGTAAATAAGCCTGAGTTGATGAGCAATTTTGAATTATTTATAAGAATAAATTTATTTATTATAAAGTGGTTAACGATTTTTCATAAAAGTAATATTGCGGTAAATAGATCTTCAATGTAAATACGTTAAATTGTATAAATACTAAATATTTTCAAAGAAGCAAGTTGTCAATTCATTTCGATGAATGCAATTTTAAGTTTTATGAGATTATTTATAGGCGATTTCAATGAGGTTGAAATCCCTATAAACAAATTGTTATTATTATATTTGATTGTCCTGAATGAAGAATTAAATTATCTAACGAGGCAATTTAATGTACTCTGACTTATAATTACTAATAATATTTAAAAATGTTTACAATCGAAATTTTTCTATTCAGCGAAATTTATTCTATTTATTTGAATAAATTCATTTATTACAATTACTATTTTTCATAAATATTGCTGTAAATAGATCTTCAAATGAATGTAAATACGTTAAATTTTATAAATACTAAATATTTTCAAAGAGACATGTTGTCAATTTGTTTTGGCCAATGTAATTTTAAGTTATTTGCTGTTTTATGAAGTTATTTAGGATAGAAATATTATTTATTTATAGGCAACTTCAATGAAGTTGAAATTAATATAAATAAATTATTATTATTATATTTGATTGCATTATATTAAGAATTAAATTATCTAGCGGCACAATTTAATGCATTTTGGTTTATAATTAAGAATAATTTTTAAAAAGCTATTATTTGAAATTATTTCTATTCAACGGTTAAACTTGCATATATAAGAAGAAATCTTATCACTCATAAATAAATATGAGAAAGAAATCTTATCACTCATAAATATTCTTATGAGTGATAATATTTTATGTTCGTCGAACCATTCCAGAACCATAAGGGTTTGGCGAAGAAAGTATTATCTTGATGTTCGATGAAGACTCTTGGAAAGATAATAGATATGAAGAGATATAGGTAGTCCTCAAATGCATTTAATTATGTAAATGAATTGAGATTTTTTAAAAAAATAACACTGGAACCAAATATATCTTACAGAAACTATCCATATTACAATACACCCACTCATAAATCTACCCTTTTTTCCGTATTTGATGTTATAGAGGATCCCAGAGCGATCGATCAAAAGGATTGCAGAGCTTAAGTAAAGCAGACAAAACAAACGTTTCTTTTCAATTACATACAATTGTTCAACATTTTAATCAGATGACTGTCTTTCAATCATGAAACATCTCACACAGAACTCACAAAGAAAAATTATATTCTTCAGTCCAAGTGACTTTTTTCCAGGCCTTAGTGGTTCAGTTAGCATGACAGCGTACCTACAGTCAGCTTTTTTGCACTATTGAATCACAATTAGTATTAAGGCAAGATTGGACGACGACGACACCATGGACAATTTTGTCTATGGTGAATTGAAATGAATCTGAATCGTCATGAATCTGATGAATCGAAATATTTCTATACATTCATTCTATCTTCTTCTTCTTCATTGGCGCAACAACCCCATAGTGGACCAAGGCCGTCTGCCATTCACTCTATCACCACTGTTAAATTAATTTGTATGACAGCCACTGTAGCCTGCCAATCCCCAGAAACAACCAAATAAATCGTTTCCTCACCTGTGCAAATGCACTTGGTCTATTACTGTCTGGTAGTTAATTGGATGTTTCATCTTTCTGATATGTGCTAACCATTACATATTGTGAACGTTTGACAAGATTTGCAATTTCCGAACTGCTTTTACACAGCAGTTTGGTATCATGATCAGCCTTTCATCGAAATCCGATAAATCATCACCTTTTCTCTTGTTGTAAGGACATGAATTACCATTTTATTGAGTTGGTTTATTTACCACATCAAAAAACGCTAATTAAATTTTATAAAAGTTTGATATAACTTAATCTGTATAAAGAGAGGATTTGTTTAATGTTTTGTCTGGTGAGTATATTTCATAAAATGTGTAATGCTAGACTTTAGCATAAATTTATAACTTTTTAAATTTTAAACTTTTTATTTTGAGTTCAAGTTACTTAAATTTAAATAAGAATTGTTCTTAATTAAACGAACTTTTTATATGAAGAACAATTATATTAATATTTTTAAAAGGGTAAATGATGCACCAAAAACAAAAGCTGGCAGAAAGAAAATAGGTGAATTATTCCTAAATGTTTTAAGAGGACAAATTATAATGTAAAATGTAATTCATAAAGGCGTAATGAAAATTAAACATGTGTAATAAAACAGAAAATTATTTATCGGAGATTCTACACACTTCAAGAATTTATTACAACGTGCAGATGTGGTAAAATTTATTAATATAATTAAAGTAAAAGTTCAGACAATTGCATTAGCTGTATATTTTGGATTTATTGACTAGATACATGATCACAAAATAGCTTTATGTTTGAAAGCGTCAGGTTATTAAGTAAAATATAATATTTTTCTTCATAAGAAAATTTCAAAATATGTTTAGAGTTAAATTCTGCTTTATATGTAATCATTCTGGAAAGTCAACCGAATTAGCTTGGATGAAAAATTAAAATATTTATGAATGAAAGAGCTTAGGTTCAATCATCGACTTAAAGCATTTGCACTTCCATCAATGTTTTCTTCTTAATAAAACCTGAATTCACATAAATTTACAATGCAATGTTTTATAATAGATGCAAATCTAATCTGAACCCATTGAAAAGGGCACACGTGACTCCAGTACAGTAAAATGCATCCCTGTGTGATACTTCTGCAAATTTTTATATTTAGCTATTATTTTTTTTTTATTCAGTTCACCATCAAAATGTTTTGCACTGCATTAACAATGAGATAGAGAAAACAATTGGCTGGTTAGATCATTCAATGACTTAAAAATGTATTTTTACAATAATATTTCTGAAATGCAGAAAAAAATATTCAATCTTAATTTCATAAATATGTCTTCTGGTCAATAACTAAATCACCATCTGAATACCTCTATATAGAATTCCTCTTTTCAAATTCTTTTAATAATTAAAAGAAACGACTGTATTTCAAACGGAATCATTATTGATGTGGTGTAATTTATATATTTCTGACAGTCTTTTACTCACTATGGAACACTCTTCCATTTAATTGGATGTTTACTTGTAACCTATACTGATATCCAAAATTATCTTTACATCCATAAATTCATGGATTTCTCAGAAACTGCAAACTATTATTTTATGAATTTGTTTGGAATGATACATATTATGACACAGAAATACAAAGAAAAACAAATTAGGAGTATTGCATATGATATATAATTGTGTCATGAAACAATAAAAATGGTAATAAAATATAACAAAGATTGCTCAGAAAAAGGAATAACTCAGAAAAAATAAAGCTTTACGAATTTAATATGTAATGTGTTCTCCCCTGTCATGGAGACACATATATAACAACGTGTTTTCATGCTGGCAATAAAGTTATTAACCACAGTTTTGGGAATTAGGCTCCATTCTTAACGTTTTCGGAGCATTTACATCTCTAGGAGGAAGATGTCTACGTGCAATTGCTATTCCAAAGTAAGTCATAAGTTCTCTATCTGGTTAAGATCAGAAGACCTTGGTGGTCACGGTATTCGCTGAATGACTTCACTTTCAAGGAATTCATCAACAAGGTTCGGTCTATGTGGAGGAACATTATCGTCCATAAATAAAAAGTCAGATCCATATGCACCTCCGAAAAGTCTTACATAAGGATCGAAGACCTCATTCCGATATCTCTGGGAGGGCACAGATCCGCTGTTGAAAATGTGTAGGGTGTCTGTCCATCGATTATTATTCCTCCCCATGCCATCCCAACCTCCCCTGCCAAAACGGCCACGTTGTATTTGAAATTCTAATACATTATATTATATATTACTCGTAAAATTTTTAAAATCGCTTTTTGCTCTTTTAGGATTCACTTTGATATTGAACATTTTCTGATGTACTGCTGCTCTAAAGCAGAAAATTAACAAAACTAAATAAAAAGCGATTCTATCTGCTAAGCTTTCTTCGAGCCATTATTTCTGGTGACAATAAAGATTCAAAGGTATGTTATTTTTTTTTTAAATTTTAATATTTGCTAATTTTGTGTACTACTTGAACTTGATAAATATTTCTTTGAAAAAATGGAACTTATTTTTTTTTGTCACACTGGAAAATAATCAATAAAATGGGAAAGTTTATGTTTTCATCAAAGCTTTCAAAGATCAGGTTAGTTAGGCTAGTGAAGTTTTATAATGTAAAACTCGGGTTTTTTTAATTATCTAAGTATTCAAATTTATTTTTTTTGTTTTTAATTATTTAAAGATAGTTATATGACACAAAAATTAATTAACATAACTAATATAATTTTATTTGATAAAAGGACGTTATTAGTTTCTATGCAAATTAACGTTTACCAATGAAATTAAATACATATACTTTTTTTTTCTTCTAATGCAGTTGGCAAATAGACCGTGATCTTTCGCCATAAGGGCTGCACCGATGTTACTCACTTTGCATTACCCAGGGGGCGCGTGTAACTTGATGGTAAGCCACGGAGCAACAATGCCCCGCAGCACCCTACGATCCTATTAGGACCGGGACCTACAGCTTAAAGTGGATTCCGAACCACTACAAACACCCATGGCAAAGCCGGGGTTTGAACCCGATACCTGTGGTACCGAACGCCAGAGCGCTAGCCATTCGGCCATCAGACCCTTTAAATACGTATAATGATTTGATTTTTTTAAATTAATAAGATTACTAGCATTGACAGAACTGTGCAAAATAAATTGTTTATCTTCTTAATTTTACCTTCAAAGAAGCAATTTCGTCTGTATACAGGAATGAATAAGTGTTTTTGTCAAAATAAGATTTTTGTTGCTTAAATAACAAAATTTTCTCCTGTATATGCGATACATTTACTAAAAAATGTGTTTACTGAGATAAGTTTTTATTATTAACAGAAACAGCTGTTTCAGTCTTGTAATTTTTCAAAGTTATTCCTTTTTTTAGTGGTTTAAAAAGAATCTACGTTTAAAAACAACACTTGCTAAATTTTAGATATTCGCTTTTACCTTATTCTGTGATTATCCCTTTCAACTAAAACAATATCTTTTGGTAAATTAATAATGATCGTGCAAGAAAGGATTACTAATTACTGTTCAGTATTGTTTCGCTTAAAAAGTAAAAACAAAAGTTTTTGGTACTTAATCTTTTCTTTGAATATGCACAGCTTTGTAGGAAGAGACCCACATCAATAAGAATGTTAAGTAGCTCAACACTGTTTATAACTGCTAAAAATGTTTTGTTAAGAGAATTGTTTATTTTGTGAGATAAAATGTACCGGTAATTTTAAATCTTTTGTAAGTAACAGGATGAAAAAAAAAAAAAAAAAAAAAAATTAAATTTAATTAATATTTATTAGAGGCGGAATTATTATTTTGTGCTCTTGATGAAAATTACTTTTGATGTTATAAATACTGATATTATTTAAGATGTGTAGCTTTAATTAGAAAAAAATTCTTCCTATTTTGTAGTTTTTTTTTTTTAGCGGAATAAAAATAACATTACCATAAATTTTAATCTCTATATCACAAATTTAAAATAACTTTTTTTTTCTTAGAAGTCTTAATATTTAAGACATCGGAGAAGATCTAAACATAATAGACAAGTTTTATGAATATCCGTGATTGAATTTGCAAAACATTCTGATATCTTAAATTTAAAATTTGTATACTAATGAACTATAATATAGTAATTAATTATATGTTTTTGTTATGTTTTGTTAGGTTTCTTATCCCATTTGGCAGTCAGCAACATCACGTCCAAGTACAAGAACCATATAAGGAGGGAAAAGGGGTAGGGGCAGCGTCTGTTGTGATAGTTTGGCTTGCCCCTCTACGGTCATTTTGTGTATACTTGAGGCTAATTAGACCGGGACATGCAGCTTAACGCAAATTCCGAACCACTAACAAACATCCATGACACCGCCAGGATTTAAATCGGAAGCGCGTGGTTCCAAAATACCAGAGCGCTAGGCTTTTGGCCATCAGGCCGTCTGTTGTGGAGGAGTACCAGTAGGTAGAAGTCTGACTTGGTTCTCTGAGGCTGACTTTTTACGAGGTAGGGGTATCCGCCCTACACCCAACTCTCTTACAGTCATATTAGACCGGTGCCTATGGCTTAAATTGCATTTCGAACCACTACAAACTTCCATAGAACTGCCGGGGCTCGAACCTGAAACCTGTGGCACTGAGCGCCACACACTAGGCCATCTGGCCTTGTTCTTGTTTTTAATTATTTCAAGAAGACACAAAAATTAATTAACATAGGTAATAAAATTTTATTTGACAGAAGAACGTTTTATGTTTCTATGCAAATTAGAATTCATCAAGACAAATTAAGTGATGAATTTAGATACATAAAAAGAGAAATAAATATATAAAATTTAAATTAGTACTGATTTGATTTTTAAAATTAAGTAGATTACTAGCACGGAGAGAATATTATGCAAAATAAATTCTTTATCTTCTAAATTTTACCTTTAAAGAAACTCTCTAGAGCAGGGGTCTCCAAACTTTTCAGCCGGCGGGCCACATTGTTCACGCCAGTAAGTACCTTGGGCCAAAACCGTTAAAATTTTTTTTTGCCATTATCTATAATTTCTAGACTAGTCGCCGAGTACGTGCTCTGCGCGAGCCCACTCTTGCTAAATTCGCTGGTTCAATTAAGTACTACAATTACTATTGTGTGTATCGATACGACCATGACACTTGACGACATTTAATGGTCAAAAGCGGAAATAGGTACATAATATTCTTTATTGCTAACAGATGGCGCTAGTAGTAGTTTCGAAACCGCAGTAACAATTAAACAGTCGTAACCTCATTGGTTGGAGAAGGTTCTGGTGTATTCCAATCACTTCGAGATCGCAGTAATTGAGTGTAAAAGGCTAGCGGAGCGACCCGACTCAGTCTACCTAGGGAGGACGAAAGAAGCGGAACTGTATCTATTGTGAAGTAAATTAGTGCGTAACCCCGTTTAAAAGACCGATCTGACCCACGTCCATACGTAATTGTATTTTGATTTAACTTGTAATTTTTTGTGTGATTTACTAGTAGGGAAAAGAAGCGAAAAATAGACAGTGAATGCAGAATATTCAAAGATCAATGGAACTTTCAATATTTCGTGATTGAGTCCAATAATAAGGTGCCATGTTTGATTTGCAGTGAAACCATAGCCGAACGAAAATAAGAATATAAGAATCTCAAAGAATATAACATTAAACGCCATTATGAAACGAAACATTTTCAAAATTACTCAAAATATACAGGAAGTTTGCGGATAGAAAAATTTGAAGTTTGAAACGCGTATTGAAATTGCAGCAAGCTTTGCTTACGAAAGTCAATATTGAACAAGAGGCTGCAACTCGTGCCAGCTTTCCTGTGGCTCTTGAAATCTCAAAACGTGGAAAGCCATTCACCGATGGAGAAATGATCAAAGAATGCGTAATTGCAGTAGTCGAAGAAATGTGCTCCGAAAAGGTAAATTTATTTAAAACTGTCAGTTTGTCAGCAAACACCGTGGCTCGGAGGGGCAAGACATCGCAGAAAATATATCATCTCAACTGTCTGACAAAAATAAACATCTTGAATGGTTTTCTCTGGCCTTGGATGAGTCAACGGATGTGTCAGATACGGCTCAGGTGGTGATTTTTATTCGAGGAGTAAATAAAAGCTATGAAGTGTATGAAGAACTTCTTGATATTGATAGTATTCACGGCACGACTACTGGGCAAGATATTTTTAAAGGAGTTGACAATGTCATTAATAAAAAGAACCTACGATGGAAAAACTTGAAAACTATTACAACTGATGGAGGCAAAAACATGTGTGGTAAAAGTAAAGGAGTGGTTGCACTTGTGTCAAAGGCAGTAGAAAAGGATGGTGGTTCAAAACCATTAGTCTTGCATTGTATCATTCATCATCAGTCCTTATCATTCATCAACAGTCCTTCAGACATATCCAAAATGTTTGGATATGTCTGAAGTTCTAAAACCAGTCATATCAGTTGTTAATTTCATCAGATCCACTGGGCTGAAACGCCGACAATTCCGCGAGTTTATTGAAGATATGGGAGAAAATGATTTACCGTATCACACTGCCGTACGCTGGCTTAGTTGCGGAAAAGTCCTGCAGCGCTTTTTTTTTTTTTTGAACTTCGAGCACAAATCGAATTTTTTTTTAATGAAAAGCATCGCCCTCTTACTGAATTACAAAATAGCGAATGGATATGGAAGTTAGCATTCTATGTCGATTTGACAAAACATATAAACGAACTAAATTTGAGATTGCAAGGAGAAAACTAGTTTTCCCTGATCTATACACTAATATCAAATCGTTTCGGCAGAAAATAATATTGTTTCAATCACAATTACGTAAAAAATGTTTCACACATTTTGAAACATCATATTTCAGCCGCACTACTGAGACTAAATTTCCCGTCGATTTTGCAGTCGAAGTTTTGAGTGCTTTGAAGATAAATTTTGATACTCGTTTCTCAGACTTTGATGACATTGCAAATGAAATTAAGATTTTTCAAAATCCTTTTGATACTGACATTGAAACCCTAGCCCCGGAACTCCAAATGGAAATTATTGATTTACAGTGCAGTGATATAATTAAGAACAGATATCAAAACTCATCTTTGTTGGAATTTTATAAGAGTCTTCCACTGATACAATTTGATAATTTACATAAATTTGCTCGTGGGCTGTTTTCTGTTTTTGGTACTACTTACTTGTGTGAGAAAGCATTCTCCAAAATGAAGTACACAAAGAATGTTTACAGATCTAAGTTAACCGATGAGCATCTTAAATCTATTTTAATAATTGGTACAAGTAAAATTGATCCACAACTACAAACTATTGTCAGTGAAAAATTACAATTACATAAATCTCATTAGTATTTTTTTACAAGTGGATACCCCGCGGTTTCATTCGCGTTCATTTAGCTTTTCCGTTCCTGAGGGATTTTCAGGATAAAAATCATGTTTGATTTAGGATATATATATATTCTAAACATCGATATACATACATATGCGATACTCTTTACATCAACATAACTACCGAGGGCAATCGCGGGATGTTCACTAGTTTATAATGTTAGTGGGATTCATTTAAATTATTTGTTAGTTGTTATGCTTAAGTTAAATTTTCTGCATATTATGTTTGTCATTAAGCTTTATCTAGCAAGTAAATAAAACCGAGTTATTATCATTTTGTGTTTTTTTTATCAAATTATTACAGCAACAATATGCTATTCGCTGTCGCGGGCCGGATTGAAGACACTGGCGGGCCGTAGTTTGGAGACCCCTGCTCTAGAGGCAGAATTATTATTTTGTACTCTTGATATTTTTGATATTATAAATATCGATATTATTGAAGATGTGTAGCGTTAATTAGGAAAAAAAAAAAAAAAGATTGTTTCTATTTTGTAGGTTTTACAGCGAAATAAAAATAACCTAAACATACATTTTAATCTCTATATCATAAATTTAAAATAACTTTTTTTCCTTAGAAGTCTTAATACTTAAGATATCCCAAAAACATCTATTCACAGTAAGCAAATAATATTAATATCCGTGACTGAATTTGCACAAGCAATCTAATATTTAAAATTTGCACACCAATGAACTTAATATAGTAATTAAAAAAGGGGGCCTTTTATGTTTTAGTTATTGATATTCAAAATGAGTGATAGTTTGTTGTTGTTACTTATTCCACTTGGTAGATAGCATCCTCTAGACCAAGTTCAAGAACCCATGTGTTCTTATAGAAGGAGGGAAAGGCTTAAGGCAGGGCCTGAATGGCCGAGTGGCTAGCGCTCTGGCGCTCGGTACCACAGGGTTCGAGTCTCGGCGGTGCCATGGATGTTTGTAGTGGTTCGGAATCCACTTTAAACCGTAGGTCCCGGTCTAGCACGATCGTAAAGCGTTGTGGAGAGTGACATATTAAAATAAATTAAACCAACTGTTCGTATATATAGTGATTAGGTGATTATAGTCCTTGTTGCTTCACATCCCCATATACCACTTCATTCATCATCATCATCAGGGTTAAGGCAGCTTCTGTTGTGATGGTTTCGTTTGGTTTGTTGTTCCACTGTCATTTTGTGCACACGGCTAAGTAGACCGTGACCCACAGTTTAACGTGGAATCCGACCATTAGCAGACATTCATGCTACAGCCAAGATTCGAACGTCAATCCTGTGTTACTATGTTATGATGGAGCACCAGTAGGTAGAAATCTGACTTGGCTTCGTGACGCTGACTATTTATGGGGTCAGATTGTTAGCCGTACGCCCAACGCTCTATAGTCATATCAGACCGGCTCCTAGGATTAATGTGGAATCCGAACCACCACAAACATCCATGGGACCGCTAGTACTCGAACCCTTGTGGCACCGAGAGCCGGCCATCTGGGATTATTCTTGTTTTTAATTATTTAAACATAGGTATACGATACAAAAATTAATTAACATAACTAATATAATTTTACTTGATAAAAGAACGTTTTATGTTTATATGCAAATTAGCGTTCCTCAAGACAAATACTAGAAATGAAATTAAATATATAAAAGTAGAAATTAATAAATATTTAATATTTAAATTAATACTTATTCGATTTTTTAAAATTACGTAGATTACTAGCATTGAGAGAATTACGCAAAATAAATTCTTTATCTTCTAAATTTTACCTTTAAAGAAACAATTTAGTCTTTTTTGCACAGAAATGAATAAGTGTTTTTGTCAAAATAAGATTTTTTTGTTGTTTAAATAACACATTTTTCTCCTGTACATGCGATACATTTACTAAAATAGAAATGTGTTTACTGAGATAAGTTTTTATTACTGATAGAAACAGCTGTTTCAGTCTTGTAATTTTTCAAAAAATTATTCTTTTTTTTTTCAGTGGTTTAAAAGAATCTTCGTTTAAAAACAACACTTGCTAAATTTTAGATATTCGCTTTTACCTTATTCTGTGATTATCCCTTTCAACTAAAACAATATCTTTTGGTAAATTAATAATGATCGTGCAAGAAAGGATTACTAATTACTGTTCAGTATTGTTTCGCGTAAAAGTAAAAAACAAAAGTTTTTGGTACTTAATCTTTTCTTTGAAAGCGCACAGCTTTGTAGGAAGAAACTCACATCAATAAGAATGTTAAGTAGCTCAACACTGTTCATAACTGCTGAAAATGTTTTGTTAAGAGAATTGTTTATTTTGTGAGATAAAAAGTACCGGCGATTTTAAATCTTTTGTAAGTAACAGGATGAAAACGAAAATTTAAATTTAATTAACATTTATTAGAGGCAGAATTTTAATTTTGTACTCTTGATGAAAATTACTTTTGATGTTATAAATATCGATATTATTGAAGATGTGTAGCATTAATTAGAAAAAAAGTGATCGTTTCTATTTTGTAGGTTTTTTAACGGAATAAAAATAACACAAACATACATTTTAATCTCTACATCACAAATTTAAAATAATTTTTTTTCCCTTAGAAGTCTTAATATTTAAAATATCTAAGCACAGTAGGCAAGATTTATGAATATCCGTGATTGAATTTGCGCGGTCTGGTGGCCAAGTGGCCAGCGCTTTGGCATCCTAGGCTTCAGGTTCGAATCCTGGCGGTGGTATGGATGCTTGTCAGTGGTTCGGAATCCACTTTAAACTGTAGGTACCGGTCTGTTTAGCCCAAAGTGTGCACAAGATGACCGTAGAGAGACAAACCAAACCAAACCGTGATTGAATTTGCAAAAACAATGTGATATCTTAAAATAAAATTTGGTATGCTAATAAACTATATTACAGTAATTAATAAATTGTACTTTTATGTTTTAGTTATATTGTTGTTCTTATTGCACTTGGTAGACGGCAACATCAAATCCAAGACCAAGAATCATGGAAGGAGGGAAAGGTGGCGGTTCACCTTCTGTTGTGATAGTTTTGATTGTCGCACCACAGGCATTTTGTGCATACTTTAGGAATTGAACCGGGACCTACAGTTTAACGTGTATTCCGAATCACTAACAAACATCTATACCACCGTTAGAATTCAAACCTGAAGCCCGTGGTTCCAAAAGCTGGAGCGCTAGCCACCAGACCGCCTATCATGATGGAGCACCCGTAAGTAGAAGTCTGACTTGGCTCCGTGATGCTGACTTTTTACAGGGTAGTGTTGTCGGTCCTTCGTTCAAAAATCATATTGGATAGAGATCTATGGCTTAAAGTGGATTCCGAACCACTACAAATATCCATGATACCGCCGAAACGTATGGCACCGAGCGCCAGTCACTTGGCCATCTGGTCCTGTTCTTGTTTTTAATTATTTAAAGATAGGTACACGACACACAAATTAATTAATATAACTAATACAATTTTATTTGACAAAAGAACGTTTCATGTTTATATGAAAATTAGCGTTTACCAAGACAAATACTAGAAATGAAATGAAATAAATAAAAGTAGAAATTAATGTATAACATTTAAATTAATATCGATTTGATTTTTTAAAATTAATAAGATTACTAGAATTGAGAGAATTAGGCAAAATAAATTCTTTATCTTCTAAATTTAACCTTTAAAGAAACAATTTGGTCTTTGCGCAGGAATGAATAAGTGTTTTTTTCATAATAAGATTTTTTTTGTTGCTTAAATAACAAATTTTTCTCCTGTACATGCGATACATTTACTAGAATGGATATGTGTTTACGGAGATAAGTTTTTATTATTGATAGAAACAGCTGTTTCAGTCTTGTAATTTTCAAAATTATTCCTTTTTTTTTTTTTTTTTTTTAGTGGTTTAAAAGAATCTACGTTTAAAAACAACACTTGCTACATTTTAGATACTCGCTTTTACCTTGTGCTGCGATTATTCTTTTCAACTAAAATAATATTTTTGTTAAATTAATAATGATCGGGCAAGAAAGAATTACTAATTACTGTTCAGTATTGTATAGCTTAAAAAGTAAAAACAAAAAAGTTTTTGGTACTTAATCTTTTCTTTGAAAGCACGCAGCTTTGTAGGAAGAAACCCACATCAATAAGAATGTTAAGTAGCTCAGCACTGTTCATAACTGCTAAAAATGTTTTGTTAAGGGAATTGTTTATTTTGTGAGATAAAAAGTACCAGTGATTTTAAATCTTTTGTAAGTAACAGGATGAAAAACGAAAAATTTAAATTTAATTAATATTTATTAGAGCCAGAGTTAATACTTGATAAAAATTACTTTTGACGTTATAAATACCTATACTATTGAAGATGTGTAGCATTAATTAGAAAAAATAAAGATTGTTTCTATTTTGAAGGTTTTTTTTTAGTGAAATAAAAATAACATAAACATAAATTTTAATCTTTATATCACAAATTTTAAATTTTTTTTTTTCTTGGAGGTTTTAATACTTGAGACATCCGAAAAGATCTAACCACAGTAGGAAACTTTTATGAATATCCGTGATTGAATTTGCACGAACAATCTGATATCTACAATATAAAATTTGCAAAAACAATCTGATATCTTAAATTTAAAATTTCCATACTGATGAACTATTTTATATTAATTAATAAAGGGGTTATTTAAGTTTTAATTATTATTATTAAAATAAGCAATAATTTGTTGTTGTTACTGATGCCACTTGGTAGACAGCATGATCTAGACAAAGTCCAAGAATCCATGTGTTCTCATGGAAAGTGGGATAGGGGGAAGGCAGCTTCTGTTGGGATGGTTTCGTTTGCTTTGTCGTTCTACCGTCATTTTGTGTACACGAGGACTAGTTAGATAGGGACCTACAGTTTAACGTGGACTCCGACCATTAACAAACATTCATGCCACAGCTAAGATTCGAACCTGAAGTCTGTGATACTATATTTTGATGCAACTCCCATAGGTAAAAATCTGACTTAGCACTGTGAAACTGATTTTTTACGGTGTAGAGTTTCAGTCATACACCCAACATTCTTACAGTCCTGTTAGATCGGGACCTATGGCTTAAAGTGCATTGCGAACCACTACAAACATCCATGGCACTGCCAGGACACTAGCCTGCGGAACCGAGCGCCTTAGCCATCTGGCCGTATTCTTGTTTTTAATTATTTAAAGATAGATAGATACATGGCACAAAAATTAATTATCATAACTAACATAATTTTACTTGATAAAAGAACGTTTTATGTTTATATGCAAATAAGCGTTCCTCAAGACAAATACTAGAAATGAAATTTAATATATAAAAGTAGAAATTAATAAATATTTAATATTTAAATTAATACTTATTTGATTTTTTAAAAATTACGTAGATTACTAGCATTGAGAGAATTACGCAAAATAAATTCTTTATCTTCTAAATTTTACCTTTAAAGAAACAATTTAGACTTTGCACAGAAATGAATAAGTGTTTATGTCAACATAATATTTTTTTGTTTAAATAACAGACTTCTCTCCTGTATATGCGATACATTTTCTAAAATGAAAATGTGTTTACTGAGATAAGTTTTTATTACTGATAGAAACAGCTGTTTCAGTCTTGTAATTTTTCAAAAATTATTCTTTTTTTTTTTCAGTGGTTTAAAAGAATCTTCGTTTAAAAACAACACTGGCTAAATTTTAGATATTCGCTTTAACCTTGTGCTGTGATTATCCTTTTCAACTAAAAACAATATCTTTTGGTAAATTAATAATGATCGGGCGAGAAAGAATTACTAATTACTGTTCAGTATTGTTTCGCTTAAAAGTAAAAAACAAAAGTTTTGGTACTTAATCTTTTCTTTGAAAGCGCACAGCTTTGTATGAAGAAACTCACATCAATAAGAATGTTAAGTAGCTCAGGACTGTTCGTAACTGCTAAAAATGTTTTGTTAAGAGAATTGTTTATTTTGTGAGATAAAAAGTACCGGTGATTTTAAATCTTTTGTAAGTAACAGGATGAAAAACGGAAAATTAAAATTTAATTAATATTTATTGAAGAGGCAGAGTTATTATTTTGTACTCTTGACGAAAATTACTTTTGATGTTATAAAGACTTATATAATTGAAGATGTGTAGCATTAATTAAAAAAAGGGGATTGTTTCTATTTTGTAGATTTTTTGGCGGGATAAAAATAACATAAATATAAATTTTAATCTCTATATCATAAAAATTAAAACAACGTTTTTTTTTTTTTCTTACAAGTCTTAATATTTAAAGTATCAGAAAAGATCGTAGTACAGTAGGCAAGTTTAATGAATATCCTTGATTGAATTTTCAAAACCATCTGATATTTTAAATTTAAAATTTGTATACTAATGATATATGTTAGAGTAAATAATAAAGGGTACATTTATGGTTTGGGCTGTTGATATTCTAAATGAATAAGATTTTAAAATATTTTTCTTATATTGAATTCTTGAGTATTTTTTTTCATTTCTATTTCTGTAATTTTTAGTGCTGTTTTCTTATGATAGTACTATTTTCTTACAATATTATGCTGTATGCAATTCTACAAAGAATTTTTTCCGTTTAATTTGTAAATTTGACAGTAAAAATACACTACGTCTTATTGAGACTGTGCAATATGTAAGAGGTGCCTAATAGACCTAAAATTTGTAAAATATACCCATCGATAAGAGATGATATATTTATGATATATATATATATATGCAAATGATAAGTGACAATGTATATATGAAACTAATACATTGAAAAGTAAAACAATACATAAAAAATAAAACATTGAAAAGTAAAACAAACATTCACATAGAAATTTGCGTAACGTTATAGCTCCCATAGACATTGCAGCCTTCCAGAGAATTGACTAGTGCTCTCGCCTTTGGCACCAGTGGATTCAGGTTCGAATATTGGCTTGGTCATGGATGTTGGTAGTTCGGAATCCATGTTAAATGCTAGGTCCTGGCTTGATTAGCCTAAAGTGTGCAGAAAATGATATGATCGTAGAGTGACATACAAAACCCATAGACGCTGGTATTTTCATAACTAATCTAGAATTTAATGTCATGACAACCACAAAGCAACCAATCATAAAGTATTTTTTCTCCTTCCTTGAACCACAAAGTACCATTGGTCTTTTAATTTTATTTACTTTATACTGAGCTAGTGCGACTTAGCTGTGATATTTCTGTTCTGCCTCAAGCTATGTTAAACCCCAATGCTATGTACAACTCAATATTTTATTCAATAAATTTATCTTCATACCCATCTGCACAATTAATTGCATTTTTAATCGAAAACAAATACTGTTTATTTCGTATAACAAAGAATCGCAATATATTACAAGCATACGAATAACAATTGAAAACAAGGTGGCGAAAAGAATAGGAAAGTGGGATTAGTTATAAAGCAATTAGGCTTATATTAGTTCTGTCTGTGTCACAGACGGCGTTACTGTTGGTTAACTAAATTACTCCGTTTCTCTTCAGTAACAATACTTAGTAGTAAATGAGATTAAAAGGCCCAAGACTCTATTTGGGATTATTTGTTTTATTGCATAAGTTCTAGTGCGTCTTGTGTAAAATGAATTGAAATCCAAGCTTGAAAATTCTTAAGATTTGTGCTCGATATAAAACTTGAACCCTGCATCAAAATAATGGATTGTTCTTTAAAATATGTCCTGACTAGGAAGTAAGACTGCACTAAATTGTGGAAAGTTGGTGACAAAATGTATTTATCAGTGCTGAAGGACTCATTCTTTACTAATATTACTACGGTATCTGAAGATTTCTATGAAGGGTGTTTGTTTTAATTTTTATCATAATAATGTTTTATCATAATATGATTTGGTATAATATTTACAATGATTTTTTTTATATAACTTTTTGTTTTGTCATAATTTGATTTGGTATAATATTTACAATGATTTTATCATAATTTTTGTTTTATCTTTTTTTGTTTATTTACAATGTCATTTTGTTTTGTCAATTTGATTTGGTATAATATTTACAATGATTTTATCATAACTTTTGTTTTTCGTCATAATTTGATTTGGTATAATATTTACAATGATTTTATCATAACTTTTGTTTTATCATAATTTGATTTGGTATAATATTTACAATGATTTTATCATAACTTTTGTTTGTCATAATTTGATTTGGTATAATATTTGCAATGATTTTATCATAATTTTTGTTTATCATAATTTGATTTGGTATAATATTTACAATGATTTTATGTAACTTTTTTTTTGTCATAATTTGATTTGGTATAATATTTACAATGATTTTATCATAACTTTTGTTTTGTCATAATTTGATTTGGTATAATATTTACAATGATTTTATCATAACTTTTGTTTTTAATTTGATTTGGTAATTTTACAATGATTTATAACTTTTGTTTTGTCATAATTTTATGTATCATAACTTTATCATAAGCTGACAATTGATAAATTGAGGATAGTTACCTTAACAGACATAATATATTGTTTAAAAATGAATTTTTTTAGTTAGTTTGGTACCACAAAAAGGTTTAGTATAAAGACAATTCGAAAGTTACTATGAGTTAATTCTATTCAAATGTTGTAGTTACATTTAACAGGAAAAATATATAACTACCAGCTGGTTACATGGGATTGACTGGGCATTTATTTTTGCGATATTTCATCAAACAGCAGAATGACTGCAGTATAAAATTGACTTGCTTAGACTGCTTGTGTTGACTTGGTTTAGACTTTAAAAGAAATACTCTCTACCTTTACTGACCCCACATAGCTAAAGTTCCGCTAATTAAGAGTTATTATTGAGGAAGGGAGAATATTGCTAGTTTCCAAGCACTCGCCACGTTGACATTTGAATTATTTCATTTCAAATTAACTGACCGCTAACCTGGCAGGGAATATCGATTTTGTTTTTAGCTTTCATTTGTGGGATTAAAGTGTTAATCAATATGTTTATTATTTTAAATATATAAATCTCTAATTTACCTAACATAATTTTATTTTTAAATAACGAATTCTTTACCATCACAAATCTTTTTTCACATAATAACAAAACCCATTTTAAGCAAGCAGTTTATTTCAGCCAAATAATATTTGAGAAAATAAAAACTAACTTTTAATCAAAAAAATCATTTTGAATCCCATTAAGACATCAAATAATAGACAGCGATAAAAAATATACTGTTTTTCTATCTCTTGACAAAGGTAGAGCCGAGTTCAATGTATAAAATGCAATCAGTAAAAGGTTTAGCTGAAAGTAGTGTAGAAATTGACGCCATGTATCAATGTCATTGGGCAAATTCCAAACGCTTCTGGCATCTGGGATCCATTTCCACTTCAACTGACCGTTGATTACCACAGAAGGATTTCGCCAGCGATTTCCAGGGTCATTGTTCTTGAGACTGAAATTCTTTTTCGAAGTTTAGATTCTCTTTACCGGACAAATGGGATCGGAAAGTGCTGGGATTGAAATCGTATATTGGACAGCTGCGAAAATCCCAAAAATGCCCCCATAACACCAGACACTCAAAACAAATATTCTCTTCCACTAGACGCTAAGCCTAAACAAGAAACAAACACCCTTAAGGATATACTACATGACAGTTTTTTCCCCTAAAAAGAAATTATATTTATATAAGTGGCTGTTTCTCTGTAAGACAAAGTTTTCGTAAATAAATCAAAATATCCTTTCTTTAACACTGATATTTTGAGCATTTGAACATATTTTTATTTTATAATAGAACTGATCATTCAATAATTATCTTCTTTATTGAATAACTTTTCTGAGAACTTTTGACTGACTAATTGCTTATATATATATAATATAAACTAATAAAATAAATAATTTAGATGACAATATAGCTTTTTAAAAAATAAGTTGATTTTAATTTAAATAATAAAAATGGTTTACAATTTTCTATTTTGGTCAATCTTAATGAACGTTTCTGATATCTCTAAAGCTCTTAATCATTCCATTTGTAATAAAATTGTGTAAAATTTCTGGTAATTGCTTAAGATGCAATAATCTATAACAAACACATTTAAAGATAATTGGTTTAATTCGGAAGATAGAATTTAATCTTTTATATTGTATGTAGTGAGGGTAATCGGATATCAATTTAGAAAGTAAAATTTGAGTACAGGTTGCAGTAAACAGTTCCCTTTTTTGAAATGTCTGTTTTAAGTTGACGTCCCTAAAAAGTTATCTTCTCAACTCTTTATGACTAAATAAATGCAGAATTTTGAAAGGATATTCAATCACTCTTGTATTTGTATTTGGTGCTATGTTATAAATAAGAAAAATTAATATGATATTTAAATAAAACAAAACAAATAATGCATTCTGAAATTTTATAACTAAAAAAGAAATTTGAGCTGCCTGATGGACAATTGGCTAACGCTTTGGCCTTTGGTACCACAGGCTTCAGGTTAGAATTCTAGCGGTGGCATGCCTGCTTTTAGTGGTTCGGAATCCACTTTAAACTGTTGGTTCAGTCTAATTAGCCTACAGTGTACAATAAATAACCACAGAGCGACAAACCAATCCTGATGGCCAATTGGCTAGCTCTCTGGCCTTTGGTACCACAGGCTTCAGGTTAGAATCTTGAGGGGGTAGCATAGATGTTTGTTAGTGGTTCAAAACCACATTAAACTGTAGATCCTGGTTTAATTAGTCTAAAGTGTGCAAAAAAATACCAAACTTAAAGAAATTTGAAATGGATGTTTGTTAAGTGAAAATTTGCATGAAAGAAATCTACATTTCAGTTTATTTTTGTCTTCATAAAACAGATAAATGGCCATTTAAATGCATTTTGATTCAAATTATAGTATCATAGGGTAAAACTTTAAATATTCTGGAGATACTTTTTAAATGGTTATTAAAGAATTTAAAAGGCTTTGTAAATTTTGAGACTACTTTTTCAAATTTATAAAAATGCACAATGTGTAAAAAATTTTGATTTTTGAATTAAGTGTCAGAGAAACTAACATCTAACTGAATTTTGATTTTAAAATTTAATTAAATTGATTCAATAATAGTAGACTTAAATAAAATTATTTAAAATTTATTTTTATTGATATGTATAAACGTGAACACTATATCAAACTTTGTATAATTTTTTTTTTCTATCATCAGAAAATTCATAAATTTTTTTTATATTTTCAAGCTTTGGTAAATTAAGTATCTCGAATGTCTGTAATAATTTAAATAAAAGTTAAAAATAATAAAAAATAATAATAAATAAATATTAATAATATTAAATAATATAAAATATATAATATAATATAACGATAATGATATATATAAAATAATTATAAACAATAAAATTATAAATAATATTTAACCAATTAATGCTAAATTACAAGATAAAGTACTTTCAAAATACTTTGTTTTAAAAGAAATATAAATAAGCAATTAATTGACGTAGATAATTTTGTAGATTGACAGATTAATTTTTAACATTTAACATTCGTTCAATTTCATTATACAAGCCTATCTGGAACATCTAACTTTATACTGTTCTGAATATGAGTTTAATCAGTGCACACTTTGACAAATTAAATATCTCGAATGTTTGCAATAATTTAAATAAAAAAATTATAAATAATAAATAAATATTAATAATATTAAACAATAATATAAAATATTTAATATAATAATAAAAATGATATATATATAACAATTATAAAATAGCAAAATTATAAATAATTTATATACAAAATACTAACCAATTAATGCTAAATTATAGGATAAGTATTAACGAAATACATTCGTTTTAAAGAAATATAAATAAATTATTATATGACGTAGATAATTTTGTTTGACAGATTTAATTTTAACATTTAACAATCGTTCAATTTCATTATACAAGCATATTTAGAACATTTAACTTTATTCGATTCTGAATATGAGTTTAATCAGTCTATATATGTATGCTTTCTCACAAAATAAATATCTCGAATGTTTGCAATAATTTAAATAAAAAATTATAAATAATAAAAAATAATAATAAATAAATATTAATTATCTTATATAATAAAATAAAATATATAATATATTAATAATAATATATATATATAAAATAATTAGAAATAAAAAATTATAAATAATTTATATAAAAATATAATTGACCAATTAATGTTGAATTATAGGATAAAGTACTTAAAAATATATTTATTTTAAAGAAATATAAATAAATAATTAAATGACGTAGATAATTTTGTTTGACAGATTTAATTTTAACATTCACCATTCGTTCAATTTCATTATACAATCCTATCAAAGAAAATCTAACTTTATACCGTTCTGAATATGTTTAATCAGTCTATATGTGCACGCTTTGACAAATTAAATATCTCCGAATGTTTGCAATAATTTAAATAAAAAATTATAAATAAAAAAAATAATAATAAATAATTAATAATATTAAACAATAATATAAAATATATAATGTAATAATAATAATAATATACATAAAAAATTATAAATAATTTATTTAAAAATAATTGACCAATTAATGTTAAATTATAAGATAAAGTACTTAAAAATTCATTAGTTTTAAAGAATATAAATAAATAATTAACTGACGTAGACATTTTTGTTTTACAGATTGAATTTTAATGTTTAACATTTGTTCAATTTCATTATACAATCTTATCAAGAACATCTAACTTTAAACGGTTCTGAATATGAGTTTAATCAGTCTATATGTGCACGTTGTGACAAATGAAATATCTCGAATGCTTACAATAATTTAAATAAAAAATTATGAATAATATAAAATACATAATATAATAATAATACACATAAAATAATTAATTTATATAAAAAATTATTAACCAATTAATGCTGAATTACAGGATAAAATACTTTCAAAATAAATTTGATTTAAAAATATAAATAAATAATTAAATGACATAAATAATTTTGTTTGACAGATTGAATTTTAACGTTTAACATTCGTTCAATTTCATTATACAATCCTATCTAGAACATCTAACTTTATACCGTTCTGAATATGAGTTTAATCAGTTTGAAGTTTACTCAGAAAAGTTATGTGGAACCGTTCAATGATCATTTAATGAGCTTCGTCTAAATATATTTTTTTTAAAAACTAATTAGTGTAAAGGCAGAATCCTTTTCATCTCTAGGTACAGATTTTGCGAAAAACCTTCAGAGACTTATTAAATCAAATCGTTATTAGACCGAAATGAATGACTCAAAACTAATTAGTCAAATATAAAATGTGTATTTAAAGATTGAAGCCACAGATATAGAGTGGAGTTTTGAATTAACATATTGATCCAGATTTAATTTGATGTTTATATTTTCAGTCGGTTTTCGGTTTCTGTAAAGTATTATCACAAATAGATTATTTATTTTTTAAAAAAATATCCGGTTAAGATTTGTTACAGATTGCCATAATAGCGATCCCATTTAAGTCTAATAAAAAATTATTAAAAGATAATACTTAAATTATTTTTAGCAAGTCACTTTTTAATCACAAACGTTTTGATAAGATAAAAAATATCTAGCTTTGTAAAAATAAAAATTTAAAAAAAAAAAAATTTCTCTCTAACGTAATATAGTTCCCCATGCTTTAAATTTAAATACAATATTAAGCTTTATATTAGCTTTATCAAAAAAATTAAAAAATATATAAAAATTAATAAAAAAAAATTAATTTTTTTATATTAGCTTTATAAAAAGTAAAAATAAAAAATATTTTTATTTTTTTTTTTAAATATCTCTCTAAGATAGTTATCTAGTTATTCATGCTTTAAATTTAAATACTATATTAAGCTTTATAAAAAAATTTAAAAAAAAATATATATAAAAAATTATAAAAAAACCTTTATTTTTATATTAGCTTTAAAAACATATTTAAAAAAAAATGTAAATATATTAAAATTTTTTAAAAAAAAAATTTCTCTCTAAAATAGTCTAGTCCTTCATGCTTTATAAAAAGACTAACATTTAAAATATAGGAAAATATTTAGAACTTATTAATTTTTGTTGAACTTCTTAAAAAAATATGTAATACAAGCCTAATATACTGGGAAATAAAGGTTGTGGTAATGTAAAGCACAAAAGTATACTTATTATTATAAGGGAAACCAATTTCAAAAAATTGATGTATATTTGATAAATTACTGAAAATGATGATGAAATACAGAAAAGAATAGTTTATATAATGTAATTACATAAATCGAGCATATGTGATACATGACTGTAAACAGAAATTATGATATATTATTATTAAACTATGATATATAGCATATGAGATGATATAGAACGAACTATATGAGACAAAAATACAAATTTCTTTGGCAATATCTAAATTTCAGTTTTTACAAGTTCTTATCTTTTTTCCCCATTTTATATAAAAAAAGTTTCCTAAGTTTTTAAAAATTGTTTCTTTTTAAAAATATTGTTTTCTATTTTAAATTATGAGTAGCTATATAGAAAAATCATATTAATAACTTTTATAGAGCAAAGGTATGGTATAGATTATTTTGGGAACCCCAAATCAATTGCATTATATTAATTGTATTATATGCAATTTTTCTGATGATTAAAATGGAACATTTTTATTATTAAATAGTTCCATAAAAATAATTTCATTCAATATCAAAAAACATAATGAAAGGAACAGAAAATGAAAAGACTTTTATAAGAACATAGGTATGATATAAATTATTTTGAAAACACCAGATTAATCAATTGCATTTTCTGTAATATATGCAACTTTCCCGAAGGAATATTTCTGATGATTAAAATAGAGAATTTTTATTTTTAAATAGTTTTATAATAAAAATAATTTCACTCAGTAGCAAAAAACATAGGGAAAGGAACATAAAATGAAATGTTCGAGTATATTGCAATAAAGGCCTATCATATAAACCAAGTTCCTAAAGTCTTTTTATGATATTTTTAGTTTTCTAAACTGACACGAATTCTTAAGTCGATTTAATGAAAAAAAAAATACATGTTGGAAATATTTGATTTGTTACTTTTCTTGCAAGTGAATGATTTGAAAAGCATGAATAAAGGAATGGGAATACTGAAACTCCTACTGCTAAGATACTGTTGACTGAGATACTAAACACGTATTTACGTGGGCGGTTTCATGTTTAGAAATATTTCGATTAAACATCTTTACAAAAATGCAGGTTTCAATCGAAATAATTGCACAGACTTTGAAACCTTGCCCTTCATTTCTGAAACTCCTATGTCTGGCTTGATTTGATGCTTTAATATAAACTCTGTATTCAGCGATTTTTAAATACTTTTTTTTGCATTTGTTTTATTGAGGAACATATTGAAATTAGATACAGAAACTGGAATAACCTCAGCGAGTAATTTTTAAGCTGTATATTTAGGAAATTTTTTCATAAATAAAAAAAAAAAATATTGCTAGCTTTTAGGTTGATTACACATTTGATTTTTCGTTCTTCTAGTTTAATGGAATACCCTATCAAATTTTTGTTATACTTAGTATAACTGATGATCTAAACGTTTTCTTAAGGGAAAAACAACTTTGGGATATACTTTAACGAATATTTAAATTCAACATACGACAAAACACAACAATAAATGTTGAATATATATTACTTCTCGACCTATACAAGACCAATAACGCACGGCTTCAAGAAGGTTTCTTTAGCTTTTATTTACAAGCTTTATATCTAATATATAAAATTCTCGTGTCACAGTGTTTGTTGCCAAACTCCTCCGAAACAGCTCGACCGATTCTTATGAAAATTTTGTGCATATTTGGTAGGTCTGCGAATCGGTCATAATCTATTTTTTCAAACCCCCTAAGTGAAAATTGGCCCCCTAAATATTTTTAAAATTTCTTTGGCAAACCAATGTAGTGGCAACA